>JARK01001586.1:127974-150704 GCA_000688135.1 Ancylostoma ceylanicum
TTCCCCCGCCCTCCTCCTCCAAACCTCCGCACTTTACATGTTTGAAACGTTGTTATGGGAACATAGGCGGTGTTAGGCACTTGTTATTGGCTAATGTCCGCGACCCTAACACGCCCTGCATCTTATTGCTAATGGTTTGCCAATTACAATTACAATTCTGAGCCTCATTAGAAAACCGATTTTGAAGCTAGTTGTAGGATTCACATTGAGAGGTCAAAACGCACGTTATTTTTGCAGCAACCTAATAACACTGCACGTCGCTCGATGAAATTTGTAGTAAGAATACTTTCAAAGAAATCATAAGTTTCATTGGTAACGCACTAGAATAGTCCAGCCAACTAGCGTTCAGGATTTTTCATTGCTTTGTGATCGTAACTTTCCTTCGACTGGAAATTTGCAACAGTCCGTAATTTTAGTCCTAAATGGCGTTGGTGCTTTCTTGAGAAAAATTCCCCTTAAAAGTAATATGGAAATACTAATATGGAAATACTTCTCCAAAAGATGTGCAACTTTAGCTTAATTTTAGTTCCTACATTATCTTCTCCACATCTTGGAACTCCTCGATGACGTCAACAGCGTCGTCAAACTCAGGACTGCGAAAATTCGCTACTCTCACATCGCGAAGACGGCTAGACTCGTTCGCAGCCTGATTCAGGCATCGACCAGGATACAGTATCTGTGAACAATTCATTCACCGAGTATCTCATCTCTATAGGAGTGACTCTATAGGACTCGTAATCGATATATGAATTGCTTCGGGCAATTTGGTGGACAAATAGAAGGCCATCAGTGGCTTTTTAAATGGATGGCGTTCGTGCTCAGTCAGGAAAGGGGTGACCCTGACAATGCTCCTCGGATGGGTACGCCCTGCGCCGCTACGTGACAGCCGAGCAGGCTCACGCAGAGTGAGGTTTACCCACAGGCTTCATCCTTAAAATCTTACCCAAATTTCCCACAGGGAATGACTTGTTGTGCTGATCACGAAATCGGTGTCTATTTTATCACATGATGTCACTTTCGTCCAGCTTCAGGCGTAATTTCTTGTGTTCAACACGTGGAATAGCCGAACGGCACTAATTTTTGAGTAGCTTCGTGAAATCTCTGCCACTGTACGTTGTTCCAATTCAAAATGTATTAGGTCGTCAAGTATGAAATGTCTGATTTCGAATGAGACGGTTTCGAGTAATGTTTCTCCAACAAGATGAGGTACGAGCAATCCAAATATGCCCCAATGCTACCGGCACAACCTTGCCATCTTAGCGGTAGCATGGCTGCACCAACGGCTTGGAAGCCTGGAAAGCAGGTGGCGATAAGTTGGTGAAGGGCATACGTACGATAGGGGTGAGACAGGGGTCAGAAAAGTGAAGGTTGTCTGGGCCGAAAAGTGAAGGTTGTTCCCCAACCACAGCTTCAACAGTGCTGCGGAAGGGTTCACCAAAGTGAACGATGACATTTACTGGACAGTGAAAGCTCTTTCAAATATGGATTCAATCGAAACCGTTTCGATATTGCTCAGAAAATGAAGAAAGGATCGTTTGTTAGAAGATGGAAGGCCAAAGCTGAGATTTGCGCCGGCTTCCTGCTTTTGTGCCGGGACCAGCGCTCAGCCTGACGTAGAAAATGCTCCAGCTTGATTTTTGCTAAATATTTCGGTGGCTTCGCAGAACTGTATGTTGCGCAGTTGTCAGCGACTTTCCTCATAAAATTTCCTACAAGATGACATCAAGGTCGACAAATTTCATGGAAAATCCAGGGAGAAATCTAATTTTTTAAATTTAGACGGGGGATTTGCGTCCTTTAAAATTTCTCGCTAATCTTGAGGAACTGTGACTTGCGTAGTTTTCTTTCCAATTGCTGAAGTCGTTGTGAATACAGTGCTCATCACAGGAAATGAGTTCGTCTGAAATTGGTCTGGAAAACGGGTTATTTTTGAAAACGCTTTCTCAGTGAATATCTCTTTCAGTTCGCAAAACCAGGTGTTGCGCAGTGGTCAGCTGCCGAGCCCGTGAGATTCCGAGTAGAATGGTATATAACACTTGGTACTTCCTTCCATGCTGGGCTGAAAAAGCCCGCCTGAGGCAAAAACCCCGTGTAGCTCAGGGGGTCGGCGAGAGAGCACGCGATATTGGAGGGCGCCAGACGTGAGGGTGAGACAGACGGGGCATCTGTCTCACCCTAGGTTTACCGTCAGGTGTGAACGAAAGTACCTAGTATTATATATCATTCTCCTCAGAATTTCATTCTGAATTCAGCCGACAACTGCGCAACATTCAATTCCTTCAAATAAGCAAGATATTCCTGTTTCCACATTTTGAAGCATTTCGCAGCCATTTTCAGTTGCACTTCTGTGATCTTACTACCACCTAATCCTCAATGACATTGGTAACCCGTCTGACAACTGCGCAAAGCTTAGTTTTCCAAGTAGCGAGCGATACTGTCGGTTAAACCCTAATTTTGTGGCAAATCCACACCAATTTTTGTGAGAACCTTTTCTCGAAAGACGTTAGCTGGCCATGCTTGAACTTCGGCTTTTCCTAGACTGTACTGTGTGGAGAATTTAAGCCACAACTGCGCATTCCATGTAAACTTGCTTTGCCCGAATTACAATTCATACTTTTGTTCCCTTGTTCCCGAATTACAATGCATAGTTTCATTCCCTTTTTTGGTCAGAGGCTGCGTCCCGGACCCATCTTTTCCTTTTCGTCATAGGTGAAGGTTCCCCGTCTGTGCACCATGGAAAGTGATGGTGGGCTGAGACACGTCTCAAGGTATCGAACGTATGGTGAAGGGCATTTCCAACATCATGTTGAAAGTGGAAAATTTTTTTCCACCAAGAAGTAAACTAATACTTGGGAGAAGTTGTGATCAGGCAGAGCAAGGTTTGGCCAGTGCAATGAATGGCAGGTGGATTCCCCTCAGGGACGAGCGGAATTCCGACTTCCGAAACTTTCAATATTCCGGTGTTTTTCGGGCTTCCGACTTCTGACTTCCGAAAAATGCGGAAAAAAAGCCGGAAGTTTTCGGAAGTTTTAGAGGGACATTGAACAACTTGCATCTTTCCCGCATGAGCTGCTACCAGTGGCAGACACAGGTGGAAGGGAAATGAGAGGGAGTTGCTAAAAAATTTCCCAAAATACTTCGCAGCAGGTTAATTTGAATTCTTTGCTTCCATCATCAATTTTATGTTGAGTAAGATCGGCATTCAAAAACAGCTTGCGAAGGAAATGTCAGTGTAAGGAAGTCGAACAGCGGTATGAGCGAGTGAGCTATTTACCTCTGTAACTGTCACTGAAGAAACCTCTGTAACTGTCCTCTGCGGCTTTCCTCAAATTGCTGAAGATATGTAAATTGGCCAATTCTATTCACCATCACTAACAATTTAACTACATACGTTTCTTTTTAGTACCTAGCTGGGGGCTGCAGTGACCCTGTTTATGTCCTCATTTTTTAAAATCTATCGGGGAGGAAGATACATATTTTTAAATTTATTTTTCATTGTCTCAATTAATTAATTCCAAAACTTCCCAACATTAGTAGAAAAAACGTTTCAGAAGAAGTCCAGTAAGTTAACAGCTGCATACACCTCTGTGCATACACATGCATACACATTCTCATACACATGTGTGTACTTATACCCTCTGCACTTCCGACTTCCGACTTCCGGTACTTCCGATACTCCGGTGATTTTTGGAGCTTCCGACTTCCGAGTTCCGACTTCCGAAATTTCGAATTTGACTTCCGCTCATCCCTGCTTCCCCTCCTTGCTCCCCTGGTTTACGCAGCGCGGTTTTGCAAAAAATGGTCAAAAAATGACACCAATTTTTGGGGACCAAACTGTGGAAAATTCGTTCATCGAGCCACTTTACTTTGTGTATTGTCCTGAACACCTGAATAATATAGGGTTGCGAACGCCAAACCTAGCTGCAACTTCCAACTCATCGTAATCCAGGTTCATCACAACGCTTACTTTGCAGTTTTATATCACAGCAAAGAAACTTCTCAAACCATCGGTGTGCCGTCCCTTTATTAGCGACTCCCTCTCCAAACATTTCTTGGATATTTCGAGTTGTCCATGCTTTACAGGCTCCGCGATGGAATCCATATTCCGAAATGATGCGATTTTTTGTCTTTGAGTAGTTTCACAAAAATTCATCTCACACAAAAATTCTCAAGTTGATCAAAAATCAAATAGGTGATTTTGAGAAAGGAAGGATGTATCTCCATAACGGAAAGAAAGATGAGAGTGGATCTGCGGAAACCCCGAAGATACCAGCTGTAAAACTGACCACTCAAAAAATCAGACATTTCATACTTGACGACCTAATATTATTTTCCTTCCTTCAATTGTCAAAATTTTTCAAATTTTCTTTTTCGAACGAACCCTCGAAGAGAAAAGAGAAGAAACAGAACGCTCGGTAGCGTTAATTCATCGTCACATTAAGTAGAAGCGGTCGAAGTAGCATAAACACTGCTTCACCTGTGCCGCTGCACATGTTGTGGTCATCGTCGCAACGTTGTCGCCTCACAAAGAAGTACACACACAGCTTTGGAGAGATCTAGCATGAAGTTGGAACAATTTTCGCATGGTCTAGTACTTTCCCAATTTACCCAGAATTTAGGCGGAGTTTAGGCGGAAACCGGCGATCGACCAAATTTATGAGGAATTCACCGGGAATTTAGGCGAGATCTGCCGATGGTTCTGATAATGCACGATTTACACGAGATTTAGCCGGAGTTTACACAGAAACCGGCAGAACCTTGTGAAAAACACGATTTACACGGAGTTTCCCAGCAAATCAGGCGGTAACCGCCGGTATACAATCACTAGAGTATGTATAGTGGCAACGGCGCGGTTCACATACCCTGAGAGGTCAGGCTCCAGAACATTCCAGAGTAGATCACAGCAGATCAATGGTAGATCAAACACTCTAGATCACCTCAAACACATAGCAATCAAGGTTCTACAACACCTTTCCCCTAAAATCTCGTTTTTGGAGTATACTCGATCTCGACACATTGCCCCGCGTATCAACCGTTGACAGAGATCTTCGACGAATTTGAGGAATCCAAGAACAGCCGAATAAACGAGAATACATTCAGATGGAGATCTAGGAGAACTTCGAGAGTGCTCCAGGATCACAACCTTATGGAACGAACTTATGGCTCCCCATCCGTATGCTCATGACATACCGAATTTCTTTCACTCGCCATTGCGAGTTCTTCACACTTCTTTCAATTGTCTCTGTTTGTGCATGAACACAGTTTTTGAGATTGTGAGATTGTGATAAAATTTATCTTTGCATAATATTTGATGTTCCATCCTGTACATAGGTGAAATATGATAGTAATGAGACAAAAAATTCTTACATGGAAATTTCCCTCGGAGGCCCAAAAATTTGGAAGATTCCCATCGAGCTCCCAAAAACATAAGAGGTTCGAGAAAAGCGAAACTCTGGGATAATATAGAGCTGATCATTCTTTATGAGCATGCAGAGAAACATTCTCTGAAATCGAGTGCATCCATAGCTGTACTGCTTCAAACTCACCCTACTTTCCAACATTTCGACGAGACCTGCAACATTCTCCTCACATGAACTACCAGCAATCCTGTTTTTACATGTTAGTATGGTATATAACTTGTTGAATGCACATTTGGTCTTTCCAGTAGCTGTGTAATTGGCTATGTTGTTCCCGATATGCGAGCGTCTACCTATCCCTCTATGACATGGCCTTCACCCCAAATGTTACCCCCCTCACTTTACCCCACCCTTATACGACCTGCACTTAGGAATTTCCCATCGCAGGCTTGACCCCGTTCATTACAAAAGCAAGATCTAGGCAACGTAGAAGGCATAGCAGCCATACACTGACAGTGTCCCTTGTGTTTTCATTCACAAGAACTTAGCATATAAACCATGATCAATCGTTAACGATTTATTTGAATTCAAAGGAGTTGATTACACCAACTGTTTATAATAGATATTTTTTAAAGTTAGTGTAAAAGCGGTAGTAGATTAGCGTTCATCCCCATCGACAAAGGGCCTGACCATCACATTGACCACGAGGACATCCGGAGCAAACAGCTCCAACTTGGTAGACATACTGGTTGACGTTAGCGCCACTGAAACAGATCTTCCTATTTTCAAAGATGTTTCATTTTGTGCTATGTTCTGACTCACCCAGGATAATACATACAAGACACCGCATAAAATGAGCCGCAGTTCTTTACAGCGCATCCCACATACCTGGTATTCCACCAAGCCATCTACAAATAAAATCAAGCAATCGGAGACAAGCCCAATGTCTTATCTACATGCTACACCATACCTTAGCCCAATTCAAAACATTACGTGCGCCACGATGGTACTCGCTCTGATAAAACATCATGTTAGAGCGCATGCCAAATCTTGCAAGCTGACTCCACCATTGTTTTATTGCCTTAAAAAATTTTGTCTTAGAACTCTGTGAGTGTTTTCTTCCCAAAAGATACATATAGAGTTCTTTCAGAAACATACATATAGAGCGGCTTGTTGTTGTGTGACTTGAGGGCTGTTGAAAATGAACAAATTCTGTTTGTGTCCTCCTAAAGCATAAGCAGGCATTTCCGTTCTCCTGCACGTGTTAACGGCTTGCTGTGCGTAGGATTCCGCATTGCAGTCGTATTTCTAAATGTGCAGGGTTCTCACAAAGGATGAAGTTTTGTACTACTTAGTTATCACGATATTTCTAAAGGCCACGAGCGCTTTTGGTACTGGAGCGGCACTGGTTTCGGTGAGGTATGGCAACTGCCCGAGAAACAGGACATCAAACCCTTACCATACGGTACATAAGTGCAGCAGGAGGAGCGATTCCCCACCCATAGCTAGTCTCCGTTTGTCCTCTCGCCAAGCTTCCCCTGAGCTCACTCAATCTAGCAGGTGTCACAGAACTACTGCTTGAGTAAACTCACCTCAGTATATTGTGGTAGTGAAGGAAAATGTTTCTCAGTCCATTGTTAAGGCTGGGATTTCCACAGTTAGGCTCTGAAGAAGTAGTTCAAGAAAAGTTCTAGGTTTTACAGCAGAAATATCGAATTCTTACTTGGCCACGGCTTTCTGGTTGAGACTGTAGTCGTAGTCTCCGCTGGAGCTGCCGTGGTTGCTCCCGATGTTGCTGTAGGCACTCCAGGAGCGGCTGTCGGTGATCCTGATGTTGCCGAAGATGATGGCGATGTTGTCGTAGTCACTGATGATGAAGCAGTAGCTGTTCCCGTTGATGAAGCAGTTGTCTGTTGTTGTGCTTGTGCTTGCAGTGCTCCGAAAAGAGCGAACAGTATCTGTATTTCAGCCTTTACTCACCTGTCATGATCAAAAGTAAGCGAAAGTGCCAAACCGCAAACTTACAAGAGAAACACCTCCGATTCCGGTCATGTAGCTTGGTGCTTATTGAAAGTCGTGGTATTTACGCAATGTTGTTGCATCGTCACTTCAATTTTACACTTTCCAACTGTATTGAGGACTTTTGACCTGCCGTTGCACTTCTTTGAAGCGGTGACACTTAATTAGGTTTGTTGTCCAAAGCTCTGCTTTTCAATAACAGCTAACTTTTGATGTTTACAAAAGGGCACTGCCCTTTGCCGTACCTATCCCAGCACGAAGAGCATCTGTGAAATGATCTTTCACTACAGGAGCATTTATGAACTGTTGATGCTCGATGTTCTCTAATCTAATATCATCTGTAGAGTACAATCTTGCACACATTGGGGGCGGAAGACCATCTATTGTCAACTAGTCAAAATTACATTTGTGGTGGGCAGTATTACAGTAAAAGTGCTAGAACAGGCGTAAGCTGTGCACTTTCCTGGGCGTCAGTGTACAGCAGTCATCACAGTAGGTTTTCGTGACTGGCATGAAAGCCGCTCTGAACTAGGAATGTTACTGAGCCAGCCGACCTGTGGAAGGCGTTCACAGACTTCAACTACAAGGTAATTAGCAAATTATCTGTGTTGTGCTCCTAGTGTGCGAGCCGCTGAAAGGGCTACACGCCACATGGGACATGAGAAAACCGCTCAATCTCATGCCAGTTAACAGCAACGAGCGCTTTCGTCAGATGGCGAAGTTGGCTATCGCCTTTCTTGGCGGAACACATAGAAAAGTCATGAACGAATGCGACGGCAATTCGCGTACTCCCCATTGAACTCGAAGGAAAATTGGTTTCGATAGGTCAAGTGAACATTTCAGAACCTATGGACGAATCTATGTATATCCTCTCTCGTAGTGCCAATGTGTCTTGAAAAGCTATTGAAGCTCTTAGTGGGAGGCTCCTCCATCTCGGCGGATCAACACCCTTTGGTAGGTTTTGATTGTTGTGAATCATTGAATGCAACCGATTCAGGGCAGATACTCACTAGAAATGTCATTTTTCATTTCTCACCGGACTACTCGTCTGAACCGTAGTCTTCAGCCATCTAAAATAGTTAAATTCACTTATTCCGACAACAAAACCTACACTGTTGCAATCAGCTGGTCGAGCAGAGTAAGGAGACGCCATATCACTATATGTAGAGTAAAACTCATCTGTCTGTGTTTTTGCTGGTAATCGCTTATATCTCACGATCCAACCGACAAACAGACATGAAACCTATACCGTTCAACTCAGTATTGTGCCCCGCAGTGCAACGTCGGAGTCTTCTGCCGTTTTTCCAGGAATCGGCTTTATCAATTTTTGGCCCCCTATCCCCAATGCTATAGAGTAAAACTCATCTGTTTGTGTGTCTGTTGGTAATCGCTTATATCTCGCGATCTAACCGACAAACACACATGAAAACTGTACCGTTCGACTTAGAATTATGCTCCGCAGTGCAAAAAATCATTGTGATCTGCGCAAAGCGCAGCGCAATGATTTTTGCACTGCGGGGCACAATTCTGATTCGAACGGTATAGGTTTCTTGTGTGTTTGTCGGTTGGTTCTTGTGCAAATGTCGATGAATTGTCTATCACAGAAAAAAAACGTAAAGTTTATCTACTATTATATTTATTCATTCACTTATTCGAATATAAGTTGCCATCAGTGGTTACACTCTCAGGATTCTGTCTGTGGTCGGTTGAGCGTTTTTGAAAGGACTAAATGCGGGAAAGAAGTTTCCATGCGGAAGCGACAATTTACCACAATTTGATTACATCCCTACAAGTGCTCCGACTCACCTTCGGCGAGCCTCGCGACTGTCGGCTTCATCCGCTTATGTTGAAAATTATTGGTACGTCAGTACCGATGTCCCGCGAAGAGAGGAAGTGAGAGACTCGCCGGAGGCCAGTCGGAGCACTTGTTTCAAGTATCGAAAATCTTGTCTTGGCTCTGCCGTTAACAAGTGAAATGACGTTTTCTTGTGTGGAATGGCTGGGTTCACTGATGGTGATTTCTCATGCTGTTGAGCCACAGTGATTTCACGCTCACTCCTCTGATGCATGGCCTAATCTCACTTTTATTCGTGGGTAACTAATACACGGACTATAAAGTTGCTCGACTAAATCATTTCATTTGTACGGAAAGAATGCCCAGTGAACCGTTCTTACTACATGTCCCTACTTTACCTAATTGCGAACTATGTAGGTATCACCAAGTGCAAATATACAGCGTTAAAGGCAGCACCCGCGGAAATTTTTGTTTTGGAGATTCCGCTGAATTTCAAGGTTTTCAGGGATGGTGAACTCATAGAAAGTGATGAAACAGCGTGAAACACGTCGGAAGACGAGAAATGAAGGCGCTGTTTCCCATGGGTCCACAGCGCGGACGAGTTTTCCGCAGAGGGTATGCGCTCGTTTCGTCACGAATTCTTGTGGATGGTGCGCATTCCATACCCTACACTGTACAATATTCCATATACAACATGATACATTAGGCTAGAGCACTCGTAGCATGCCAAGTCAACAGCGCTAACTGGCGTGGCGGACACCAAAATGGCCACGCTCGGCTCTGTGTCCACGGCAGTATCTCCACAGAGAGGCCGCTTTTTTCTGTGTTCAAGTTATCATTGTGATTGCCTGGCAGCCGACCACACGGAGAACGACTCACCTCGAAAGTGAGGATTTCAGTGGGTGCTGCCTTTAAGGTACTACCATATCAAGAATTTTCTAGGGTTCACAGCCAATTTGTGATATTGCTAATGGCAGGTCCTGGCGATAGCTGAACTGGCACTGGCCGTAGCTCCACTTGCTCTTACCGGCGGATGTACTTCACTCCTTTGTGATGTTTCTCAAAACTGTCATTCCCCAAGACTCTCTCTAACTCTGAAAATGTCAAAGAAAGTGTTGGTATGGTTGTTCCTTCTGCGTTCAGTTGTCGGAACGACCTCATCGCCGTTGTTGGTCTTTGACTACGCGCGCTTATTATGTAGGTATGACTGGTTGGGAGCATTCTGTGGCATGGTGACTTCTCTATTAGATGATTCGGTAAATAGTCGGTTTATCCTCCGATGCCAGAACGGATGAGATTCTTAAAGTGAATGCTATTCTGAAAATAATTCCACTCTTTTTGGCGCAACTTTAGCCATGTATTTATTTTACTGCACAACAGGTTTGCATATTTGAATGTCTCAGCTCCTAATTTTATTCTCGGATTTCTCCCGCGTGCAATTTGAAGTACCGGTGGGCGGCTCATCATTCAAATCCTCTTCTATAGTGCAAACACCTAAAAAGATGCGTACATAAGTGAATGTAATGTACCTAGTCACGATTTTGAAGTCTACTAACCTGAATATTTGCAAATCCAATCCAAGTATTGGCGAACGTCAACATAGTATCCTTGCATGTCTGAAATGTTTTATATTATGCCTCGTTGCTGGAATAATGCTCCTAAGGGATCTTCTCAGAGTATATCTCTATAATACTCCCCAAAAATATGTAATAATTTCCTCCTGAAACTGCCTTACTTTCGCCGACATCTGCTTTCGGGCGATCAGTACTATTCACACCAGTGGTAATCCCCACAAGTGTATGTCTATCCGAGCCGTCCACCTGGAACAATGGGCCACCGCTATCTCCCTAAAAGGCATGTGTTTTTCCATAAGTTCTATACATAGTCTCCTTTAAAACTCACAGGCGAAATTTCTTTGGCGAACGTTAGTGTTAGAATTCTACGCATAAGCTCGTCAACACCATACAACTTTTGCGCAACCACCTGCTGTCCACGTGAGAACCGGTGTGGATCGGTGAGTGTCGATGGGACATCGTCTGAAAAGTATTCTTGTACTGTTTCCATCTTCCAGCTTACTCCAGATCCCATGACTTCCAGAAGAAAATGTTTTTGGGTACATATTTGAGGCTGGTTACTCTTCGACTTCTCCAATTGGAAATGAAGGTAAGAAGGTACCAGAGGTGATAGTTATTGTGGAGGGAATAGGAAACTGCGTGGGCAGGATATGAATTTTTGAGCAGACAATGCTGGGTGTAGGTATTTTTGCTAACTCAGCAGAGGGGAGAGTTGTTTTTCACTAGAACGTCAGAGTGTGTTTGAAAATTGGATGTAGAGTAATTCTCAAAAAGTATTCCCTCGTGCGTGAACATCTACGAAATACCCATCCTATCAAAAACCAATTAGGGAAGGGGTTGCAAAAAGCACCCGCTGTAGTGGGAATGCATGAATGAATTTTCCCCGTATTGAGTCATTTTAAGAAGCAAGCTCCATCTCGGTGGTGCCCGTCAACTTATTTAAGTTTCAGCTTTGCAACTATACTATCCCAATAACTGAAAGATTTTGTTTACGGGAAGTTCCAGGACAAGGCAACAATATCCCATCGGATCGCAAGATGGCATAGTTTACGGTCAGAACTGGGGCGGTATCTAATCGCCTTCGAACCTATGACTTTCACTCATAACTAAGGAAGATATTCTTGGCAAATGCTTTCGCTTTAGAGTGTCTCCTTGTGGTCTACGAATTTCACCTCTCGTACAGGGATAGGAACACACCCGAATCGTCCCAGTCGTAGACCATTATTTTAGCTCCTCAAACAATGAATAGAACCGAAGTCCTCCTTTATCATTTCATGATCAAGCATCTGAACAGACGCTTATTCTGAGCACTCTATATTATTCAAAGTAAGCTCGCTAGCTAAAGAAGCCGAAACTTTAGTAGAAACTCAGCAAGTAGTTGCAACAGCTAACAACGTAAAAGGTGAGCCAATGCATGTGAGTCAGATCCAACGAGGAGCTTTATAACCACACCAATGACGATTCGCACTAGTGGAGCTGGAATTACCACGGCTGCTGATGCCAGACCCGCCTTCGGCTTATCTCTTGGAGGAAGGTTCAGGTTTAGCTCATTGAAGTGACTATCCCACAGAAATGGTTTATTTTTATTCATTATCTCATCTTTTTAGGAGTGGATAAGTTACGCGCCTGCTGCCTTCTTTGGTTGTGGTGGCCGTTTCATGGCTCCCTATCAAGCTGCTCAATCATGCTTTAAAATAGCAGGAAAAGATAACTGATAACATTCCAGTGTATATAATAACTCGTAAGTTGTTAACAACATCCAGTTTCGTGAGTTGGGTCGGAATATCTATCAAGCATAGCGCGAACTCACAGTCCATTCCCGATCCAGCTGCATACAATACGTCGTCTAGTTGAAGATCCTCGCTGGGCGTGCAGATTGGCGATGCGATATTCTCAGAGATATTTTGACTAAGCTCAACAATGGCCAAGTCATTGTATTTAGGACAAATCTCGTAGTTGTGGGCTGTGATCTGGAAAGGTAATCCACGACTAGTTGCAAAATCGCTAGTTGGCCCAAAATTATTGTGGCTTTCTTTCACCTTGGCTACCTCGTATGATGCCTTATAGGCTGGACAAATCCCTGGATCACTGCAGTCCGTTTTGTTGCCGCCAAGATATACCAAAATCTCATTGGGATATCTCATCGAAGCTACTGCACTGAAGAATCACATTACTCAGGTGCATGAAAAAAGGTGTTCAAAGGAACAATAAATGGATCGATTCACCTGTAACTCCTGTTCGAGTCGCACTGTAGCTTGTTATACGTATCATTCATCTTCATCATGCAATGAGCAGCGGTTAATATATGACGTTGTGAAATCAACGCGCCACTGCACAGACCCATTACATCTGCACAACAAAACTGAATAATCGCTTTAACGAGAAGACAACTTGTTCCAAAAGCTGTACCCTTCTCAATCAAGACCATTTCCTTCCCTTGAAAAAATTGTGCTGCATTTTTCTGCAATTGTTTTACAGAACGATTTTGAAAAAGTCTCCACCCAACGATTAGAAATTGGGAGAGAGTCCTCTAGAGACATCCGGGGCGGTAGTAATTGCGCTATAACTGCCAGCTAACCAACAGATTGAAACGGTTTTTTTTAACCAGAAACCCTCATACGCTTCAAATGGTATGAGGAATCGTAATCATAACACGGCTTCAATGACCGTGGTGTAACCAGTGGCTTATACCAAGGTTTAGATCCTGGTATCATGAGCTGTGAAACCGCCTTTATAGCGGATCGTCCAGGCACTGCCATATCGGTATTGCTAGACCGTGTGCAGAGAAAGTGTAGATATCATAGACGCTCGCAAATCCCGGTTATTAGAAAGTTTTTGAGAGAAATTTTAAGTTTCCGGTCAAACATGTATGCGAGTAGGGTTGTGATATGGTTCTGCGCCGATTAAAATTGCATTCAATTGTGCATCATAACTGCGGTATTGCTATTTGATATTTCGAAGGACCAAGAAAGTGAGGAAACTGTTTTTCTCTCTAAAATCATGGTTATTTTTCTTGAGTGAAACAATAAACAAGCTCGATAAATAAATCCCATCACATTCCACATTGGAAAAGGTAAATTCTGCATATTGATGTGAAAATTATTAGGTTGTTGCAAAATCGATGTCGGATTTTGACAGTTGGAGTTGTCGTAACTCAGCGAAAACTGAACCTTTTCTGCCGCTTTAGGACTCATTCGAATCAGCACATCTTCGCTACTTTTCCGCCGAGCTTTAGTTCCACTAGGCCTAAAGCCAAGCTCTTCGGACCCAGGAAAAGCGGCGAGATCGTTTTGAGCTAACGTATTTTTGCGGCCTATTCTTCCTCTCAGGGACAGGTCCCACCGTTTGAATTTATGGTCATCGCTAGGGGAACAGTCCGCTGAATCAGGAAAATACGGAAGAGTCTTAATTTCCGCCTGCATCTACTTCCAGAGCGTCTTGAGTGAAAAGTGCGGTCTTGAGCCACTGTGAAATACTGGAGGATAATCGCATTGGATCCACTTGTTCAGTTTTTCCATCATGCTCGTTTCTCCGATGGTCCCAGAGATAATGGAATAATGAGCCTCAGGACCACCTTTGATATATTGAACAAGTCGCCTGGTGATAGCTTCTACCAGTGCTTTCAAAACGGCGTTTATGTCATCGAATTTTAGTCCATACCTCTGAGGCAAGTGTCTCCAATACTAAATGACTTGGGCCAACACTGGGCTACCACTTTGTTTTACATTCCTTCTTCCATAGGTTGACGGTAGTTTCTTCCCAGGGCACTCTCGTGCTATCGAGTTTGAATTCACGAAACAGATTGGGACAAATTTCAGTGGGCGAGCACATTTTGGTTCAAGTTCGAAAACCACAACAAAAGCGAGTAGATCTGAATAAAAATGAAAAGGCACAAAGAGGAAGAAATAGGCTTTGGCACAAGGACAAAATATATGGTGGAAGCACCATTTCACATTCCAAAAATTATTCCAAAGTTCGTGGTCCAAAAATCCGACATCGATTTTGCAACAACCTAATATGTGGTTTGATGCACTGCGTAACAAGGTCCTATAGTTATAGTATGTATACCACTTTCTTTCCAATAGAGTCTGTACGACGTGGCCATACATGGTCTCGCATCACGCATTTCGTGCTCAGTTCAGATGTGGTAGAGTGGGCAACAGAGTGGGCTGTTGTGTGGAGGGTGCACAGTGCGAATCCCGCAGGTGGTCAACTCTTGCATTTCTATATCTCAGTTTACTAACCTCTTTTGGAATGCTGAAACAAGTTCGAAAACTTCAGGTATACTCAATATTTGAAATACTGAAACAAGTTCGAAAACCTCAGGTATACCCAATTCTCCCAGAGAAACAAGCTCCATAACTAGACATTGGTCCAGCTTTGATGCAATACTGCTCAGTGATAAGCTCTCCCATATGAAGGAGGGAACGGGGTACCAGTATAGTAGCACTAATATGAAATCATACACATATGCACAGCAGTCATTTGTTTTCTTCATAGTTGTAAGAAAATTAAAATCATCCAATGTTTTGTCTTTCAAATTCCACAAATTTATTAAGGAATTCTCTTTTCACCTTTTTAGCTTACACATATTTGACTAGCCAAAGGCGTTTCTCAGCTAGCGTAAGCTGTATCAGCAGCGTAGCATAAGCTCAGTATAAGTGTCGAAATGGGGGAGGCTTACAGCAAAAGCAGCGCAAGAACCTTCTGACGTTGTCATCAGCCACACAACACTGTTAGATAGGTTACTTTAGACAAGTCGTGCAGCATTCCAGGAGGCACATATGGCACAGAGCAGATTCTAAGCTTTACAGAAGCGTCATCTTTGAGCTGTTCGACTTGAGTTGGAAGCAGCAAGGTGTCTTCCCTCCAAAAATACTCTGCGAGTGAAATCCAGAACAATTTTGATGTTGTGGTTCATAAAAAACTGAAAAAATTGCTCGTACGCGCCCTTTCTTAAAGATTTTCTGAAATCTCTTAAAGGAAGGGGGGATAGGATTCCAGTACATCCGGTGAATTCCTCAATGTTTCCACCGTCTATTCCGATGATTTGGTGGGAAACGTTTTGATTTGCTTTGAGTAGTGCCTTCCGTTCTAGGAGACAGTGTGACCGCGCTCCAAACAGTGCCGCGAGCAGCTTACTTTTCTCCAAAGTTTGAGTTACTACGGAAGCAAGTGGCGACATATTCCTGTTCTGATAGGTGATTTGGGTTGCTATTGAGTTGACTCATTTTCGCTACAGAGATCATGCAGTCATGTTGAATTCAACCGCTGTGGTGTTACTAAGTATGGTGTGCTAGAACTTATGGCGCACCCTGTAGATAGGTTGTTTGACACCTGTCGAATCTCTGCATGGGTGGTGCCAATTAGCTCAGGTATCTCTTTGCCGCCTCCCGTATAAATCGGTTGACCAAGAAAACCGACAGTTGTTTGGAGGCATTCAGTTCTGACGCAATAAGTATTGCCCCTGCTATTTTCTGTTATTTTTTTCTGTTACACTAATTATTGGGTGAAGACAAAAGTAATTTGCATATTAAAGCATTACCTTCTAATGCTATTATAACGGTCCATGGATATTCGTTTTCCTTGAACTTCCTCCCTCCATAGGATCTTTTCCCCGGTTGATTTTCTACCTCATCACCTAGAACTTATAGGGTTTTAGGACGTTGCAGAGCCTTGTTCTCTATATATCTAGCGGGTGGGAAAACTGAGGGAACCTACCAAGGAAATGAACTCCACACTTCCTTTTGATCTGCTCGTTCTCTTCCGTGGTGAGTTTTCGACTTCTAACTAGCAGAAATACAAAGAGTAGGGAAAATAACGGGAAACGAGACATCATCGCGAATAAAAAAGTAGCAGGGAAAAGTATCGTGTGCGGTGAACACCACAGTGTATTCTACGGGACCTACAGCTGGCCAGTCTCGGTCCTTACGTGCACTGATCAGCGGTACATGACTCACTATCGTTGACGATTCAAAATTTCTCTGAATACCGTCTTTGAAAGGCGTTGTTCTCTTCTTGTTCTTTTATATGCATTACGCAAGTATACGATTGGAATTTAAGAGTAGTGACCATTCACGATAAAAAGATGGGGAATGGGACTGGTATCTTTAGGGGTATTTGATAGAAAGGTGACCCTAAATCCCATTTCAAGACCAGAAATTTGTTTTCTTCAACAACCGCCAGCTTACCATTTATATATTTAGAGCACACTTGGATGGGGGCAGTTTATACAAGACGCGTGCTTCTAAATAATGAAGGACAGGGCGAGTTTCAGTCCTGACGCAACTCAGACGCACGCGTTCGCAGCCTCACTACGGCCCGCGTTCCCTTCATGAAGACGTGTATGCCGCGATGGCCTGTATCCGTTGAAAATCTTTCGCAAGTGGATGCGTACGTCAGTCGCGCGACTCAAGCAAGAACTTTGCATAAATTACCCCATAGTCGTACACATAGCCCCTTCATGTGACCGCACCACCCAGCCGTAATCAGGCGCCGTATGCAATATGTTTAACCTAAGAGCTTTCAGATCACGTGATCCTATCTTACTTTTTGAGCTTTTCACTTCTTACGTTAGGCCAATTCTCGAATGTTGTCAGTTCTAGTCTCCAGATAAGCTAAATACCAGCACATCGAACAAGCTCAAAAAAGCTTCACATACCGCTGTTTTCTTCGAAAGGGATTATCTAGGATCTCATACGAAGAGTGTCTAAGAAAACTAGGCCAATATCAGCTATCGCTTCGCAGAAAAGTTGTCGATTATGCTTTTATGTATCAACTAACTACAGGTGAAGTAGATCTAGAACTACGCGATCTTTTCCAAAAAGCACCTAGCGTTGGAATTACACGAGGTCATCCATACCGAGTGTTAGCTGAAAGATGCAACACTTCTTCATATCGAGGTTGTTTCTTATATTGAATTGTTTCGACTTGGAACGGGTTAAGTGTTGATTTATTCAGGTGGAAGCGATCGTGTACATTTCAGGCACATCTAGTCCAGATTCTCGAACAGATCGACAGAGATATGAAGTTGGCGGACCTAATAAGCTGGTATCCGGAGCCTTCAAGCACGTACCTCCCGAAGAGGCTTGCAGTGTTGGCGGCCACTTCCCTTCTTTGCCAGGAAAATTCTGCTACTTCCACAACCTGCACCCCCCCCCTCCCTCTCTGTAAGCATTGCGTGTTCATTAGTAAGGTTAATTGTGCTGTGATAGGTATGCTATGATGACGATTATCGGATTCTTTTACCACATTTTGTGTTTAATTTGTTTCAAAGTTAGCACTGATAATAAATAAATTAATAAATAAATAACCGTGGCAGAGAAAACGCAGCGGGAATATATCCGTTTCCACTAGTTTTCATCCACGCCTTTATATTATACAAAATACATAACTCAATCATCCATGTCTTCATTTCTTGGAGCAAGTGCGTTGTCTTGACGAGAAACAACGCGAAGTGAAGATGGAGTACATCGTGAAGTTTTTTAGCAGATTTCTTTAAACTTACTGGAACTGGTTTCAGCTGACTAGGGGTAACCAGGGCATTTCCTACTTGTCAAAAATCACACTTATCAATCGAAGAGGAGTGGATACGAGATTATCCAAGGCTTGGATAACTGTTTGGAGAACGGATAGGCTAAAAGCGATCGGTTGACGGATACAGGATAACAGATAACGGCTGAGCGTTCGGAGTATAGAGCCGCATCCAACAAGGCAGCAGAGAAATTTCTTCAGAATTTTCACTTTCTAGTTGTAGTAAAGGCTCAGGATCTGTACCACAAGGTCTGCACCACCTCTTCATATTTCACTCCAAAACTGAGTCCTCACTAGTGTACTCACTTAAGGTACAAGCGCAATCGCGCAGCGAAATGGGTATTTACAGTCCTTGTCGAAAAAATAGAAAGAGATTGCGCGTGCCGCTTCTTAGCATCGCGGCTGCAGAATCGCGGCGGGACCTATTCGACCCACTCATTTGGAGCATGCTCTCCCCGCATCTCTCGTTCAGGTCCCGCCACGATGGTGCTGTGCTGTCTCTGTTACTTTTATAAAAACGAGTAAACTAACCTTGTTATGCCACGCGGGACTTTCTACAGAGCAGCACAAAGATAGCAACGAATAACCGACACGACTGGGATGTTAACCCGCAGCGAAAGACCTCAAACTCAAACATGGGTGATTAAACCTTTATTAGAACATTTAAACACGAACAATACGAATCAACAACGATATAAACAAACGACTAGAAAATACAAAGCTACATGAGTGCACGACCACAAAACAGCAATGTTTTCTTCATCTGAAGGAGAGCGTGATCCAAAAAAAAGGTAGGTGAAGTCCAAACGAGTGTTGTGCCTTCAGCGATTGTCGGGTTTAAATCAAGTATTTGATTCGCGCGCGTTTCTCTTTCTCTTTGGTTTTTGATCTACGCGCGGCGCCCGAGGTGCTGACCAGCCGAGTCAGCACAGGTGCGGTCACGGTAAAAAATTATTCTGTCGTAGAAATCTATCTTTCTGAGAAGGATGCATATGCACTTGCAATCTAATCTGAACGTGTTGACGATATGCGATCATAGCTCAACAGCAGAGAAGCAGTGATAAAAATCATTCTATCGTAGAAATGTTGTATAGATTTTGACAGTTCCTTTGTCCTTTCCACTTGTATTGGTCATTCTTACTTGTCTCGCTGTTGCTTTTCTATGACGTGATATGCAATTGTGCCAAATAAATAAATAAATAAACGCATGCCCTCCGTCGAGTTTTCTCACAAGATAGTAACGTAAAGTTAACACACCTGGCCGAGGTATAAACAAAGCGGCGAGAGTAGTGATCCGAACCGGCAAAATGGGCTTTTTGTCGACCAAATGCCAGGATATCTCTCATCTGCAGGATAAACTGCCCGCTCAACTCTCGGCACATGTGGCCGCCAGATGATCACGAAAATTCGACGATAGCTGGAGATTGCCCCGACCACATGTAAAGGACACTGTTTCAACACAATTGTCAGGTCGAGTTGTTTGCCGAGTGGGTTGTTCGACACGGGGCCGCTGGGGGACGGGGGTATTGACGCGCGAAAAGCTCTGTTCGAGTATAGCTCGGAGGCAAACATCGCGGCACGCGCGATTCCTTCCTGGTCGCCGCTGTCGCATTCCGCGCCAGCTTCGTTTCTGGAGTGTCCGCAATGTGCGTCGAGGATATCGTCGGCGGGGTTTTTGCACGTTGAAGAGGAACCGCGCGGAATGCATTGTTTGTATGAACTTCCACCACCATCAGCACCACCATCACTCTGCGCCACCATACGCCTCGTCTCTGCCTCCTCGTAAAACGTTTATGTGTGCTGTGCAGATTCGTTATGCTCACATAAAACTACCAGTTTTCACAATTACCACTGTTTTCTTTGTTGGGGCTATGAAATTGGCTAGTGTTTTTTCCTGTTACTCTGATAGTTCACATTTGTAGTGTTTTGGCTCTCTGCTGCGTTTCCGCTTCTCTCTATTTTACCGCGGTGGCAACGAGAATGGACAAACATTTTACTAGACTCGCTGAGTACCTTAAAGGCAGGGGCCCATCTCATATTCGTGTCTGAGCTATTAACAGATTTTGAACCTCCTCGATGAGATGATTCCGGCTATGTACTTGAAATGTCTCAAAATGGCCTATAAGCCCACCCTTCATGACGGGATTTGCACCAGTTTGCTGGAGCAAATTTAAAGACGTGTACCATCGTGGATCTCATCGGTCGGACAGGCAAAGATGTGTTCACCCGACGCCGCTGCTGTGGCGGACAGCCAGCACACCTTGGAGCGAACCCCGCCCTTGCTTCAAGGAGCGGGTACTTAAACCCTGTCAAAAGAGGGGATTTTCCTCACTTCTGAGACTTTTGCTGTACATTATCGAAATCAGCATGACCAGGAGATCAAGAATCTGTTAATCACCAACGTGACGAACGAGGTGGACCCCCGCCTTTAATGTCATGCATGTGGCCCGGATGTGCCATTGAGATTACCCATGATAAGGTGTCACGTACTCGGATGTGCCCTCTACCTGGCATGCACAAACATGTCGTGTATGTACTGGGATGATTAAACAGAATTCTAGCTCCTTCATGTCAGTTTTTCAGGGTGTCTTAGACTGTATTTAAATAAATATAATAAATAAATAAATGTTATACATCATGTTATCTATATTCATGAGTATGAGACAATCTATGTTTTTATAGATGCATCTAGGCCCACAAATATAATAGGTCACTTCAGGAAGATGCTGCTGCGGCAGAGAACATTAAACATGAAATATCGACGAAGATTCGGTAATTTGAGGGAGAATCCGAGTATTCTCAAGTATTATGCCCACTCGCTTCCTTCTCTCACAGCACTTCCCATCATTATTTGCTAGCAAAATATCTCGATGAAAGCATTTGTTGAACGCTCGCATACAGAACACTCCGGCTCTATCAGCTTTTTTGCTCTTCTGTATTTTTCTCGTCTATTTTGGATGAATGGAATTTCAAGCTTTCTTGAATGTCGACATTTCGAGTTATTTGATTGTCGCGCTATTTCGATTAGTCGATTTTCGAGTGTCCACTTACTACCTTAAAAACTCTGCTTTCACTCGCTCATAGGAGAGTAATTGCACAGATTCATTTTCCTGGATATCACAAGCAATGTATGTACAGTGAGCGTCAATGGAATCGCGTCTTTAGCGTACTCGGGAAACACGCGGCGCAACCGCACCGCTCGCGCTGGAATCCTCGATCATTTGGGTCTGCTTGACAGTTAGTTAAAATTGGTACAAAAATAAGATGAAATTGTCCTGAAATTGGTACATCTTGTGAACGCCTGTAGTTTTTTTTTTTTCATCAAATACAATGAAAAACACTCGAGAAACCTCTAATTTGCTTTTATGACGGCGATTCTAGCGGGAGCGGCACGGCGGCAGCGTATGCACATCAAGTTTGCGAAGAATGCTCCTCAAACGAAGCCACTGTGGGTACTTGGACAGGCATTTCATGGCTGTTTACAACTTCTCCTTGTTCTCTATACGTCCTGTGTGCCTGAAATCGGTACACCTTGTGAACGCCTGTAGCTGATTTTCCTCTAGAAATCGGTCTGTTTGCACAAGGAGCGATCGCGAGGACATTTGTCGCATGTGGTTTGTCATCTACGATGTCGAAATGTGAACATTCCAATGTTTTGCGCATCCGTTTTCTGTCCTGCTCTGCCGATTCTTTCCAAAACGCGAGTACCTATCCATCTTGTACACATTTATCCCTCCTTCTCCAATATTGGCCGAATCTTTTCTATACGAATACTGACTCATGCTTGACGCGACGTCTGCTCAGTAGGCGTCATTTCTTTAAAAACCTGAGGTGAATAAACATAAACAAGAAACATGAAGTTTTTGGCGTGGAGCAGCACCTTCCAGTATTGCTTTGAACCTTTCTATCGGCTGCTTTCGGCTAAATGCTCACTATCCTTATAAAATGTATTAGGCCTATCAGAATAGTTTGAACGTATGCTAAGAATTTCTACCGCTACCGCTTCTCAAACACCTGAGGGTGACCCACATTTCTCCTCCTTTCAGTAAGAAAAGAAAACAATAGTCACCGGCCCGTAGTAAACCCTCCCTCAGCTAAGATGATCTTAGCTGAATGGCTCTGCTGAATAATCGAGACATCGTCTGAAAAATCGCTCATTCCCACAATGAAAGATGGAAGCTCTGCTTAAAGATGAATCTCATCTGAGAACAACGGCAAAGGTCAGGCTGAATCACTAAGCCCACTATTCAGCCAACACTCTAAATTTTGGTCATAGACGCGAAATAGCATTCACTTTGAAGAGTGCGTCGGCTGAATGCCTTTAAGTTGCTGCAGAGTAACTTAAAACCGTTCAGCCAACACTGTTGCTTTGATGGTGCAGAGGCGTTCGAAGAAGGGAAAACGCCTGCAGACAGGTCCAGCGATGGGATAAGGGTGCGCCGGCGTCGAAAA
>JARK01001586.1:154818-166211 GCA_000688135.1 Ancylostoma ceylanicum
GTTGGACCCGTGTGCAGGCGTTTACCCAAGAGACATTGGTATCTTCAATAGCGAGAACAAACAGGAAGAATACCAGAAAGAGAAAGAGAACGAAGGCCAGCAAATGATTTGCTTGCTTATCATATCGATCAAACCGATCTGGATCTCGTCTGATACCTATCATATGAGAATGATGCTAGGCTGACCATTTCTTCAGCAGATATCTGCTGAGGGGGGTTTACTACGGGCCACCCTGTTTCCGTTTCGTTCCCTAACGCTACACGGAAAGAAGTCTAAGAATATGCCCTTCCCGGGAGCTCATCAATAGTGTGGGAAGGCCATACTAAACCAACAATTTGTAAAGAAGGAACCAATCTAATTTTCCTTGCTTCTTCCTTTTCTTGTCGAAGGTGGTCGTCGGCTGCGTCTCTGAATACGAGTGGGTAGTTCCAGCATGAATAACGAATAAGGGATGTAGCGCAGAATCGGCGAATACCATAGAATTCAGATAAGATTGGGAAAATAAGATATTATTAAAATATCTCACAAAGAAGTCTAATGTAAGGTTTGAGTATCGGGAAGTGTTCGTTTAATCACTGCTTTTCCTGCTTGCTTTCTCGGTGGGGTTTTACGTGTAGTAGTAATTTTGTTAAAAGTCGAAGAATTGCTTCAAAGTGCAAGAGTTTGTGAGTGATACAGGCAACTTCCGGCTAAACTCTCGGTAATTTTAGCCTTACTCAGCCATCTTCAAAACCTCTCTTCGGCGCGTCAAGCTTTGATTTTCTGCGAACTCTAGGTATATTGGCATTTAGATCTACAGTTCCGGTATAATTTCAATTATTTTCCTGCCATATTATCCAATCTCTCCCACTAAAACATTATACTGCACTACTTTCTCGATAATAATCATTTATCACTCCTTTCTTTCTCGTTCTCCCAACGCACGACCTCCGCGATTGCTTCCTGCTGTGAGGAATGCACTTAAAGTGATCGAGCGATGACATGAATAACATTTTCCAGGCCGTCTGCTTTTCTTCAACACTCCACGAATTCGTCGTTGTTTATCCATACACGGTCTGATTCCGGCGTCCGAAGTTTTTTCGGTGTCGGATGCTGACGCATTGTCGTCGTACTGTCGTACATTGTCAAACATGCGTTTTAACGTTCCACTGATCCCTCTATTGGGGCGAGGAACATTTACGGATTCTTTGAGGCTGAGCTGCTGTTCCTTACAGCAAACACACAACGTGAGAAGCACAAATTCTCACCGTACCCGCAACCAGTCATAATTCTCAGATATGTTTGGCGACTGCCGAGTCCTGTGAAAAATGAGCACTTGGAGGGGATGAGCGTAATAGTCCACAGTGGCGAAGCCTGCAATGTTATCCTCGCAGTAGTTTTTGGGTTGCCTATTTCTTGAGGATTGGTGCTCTCTCAGTCTTACAGTAGATCTGCAGTAAACATTACTTCTTTAGCTCTTCTGAGAGAGATTCCCCTGTCTCCGAAGGTAGAGGGTCCCTTTTACTCCGATAATTTGACCATGAATGGTGTGAAAAATGAACCAATTCTATGTCACCTGTTAGGTTGGTCTAAAAGTCTTGCACCAACATTTATTCCTTCGATCCAGAATTTTTTGGTCTTGACTTAAAATTCTTTGGCAGTAGAATGTGATAGAATGTTTTATTACTTCTCACGTAAGCTATAAAAATTGGCAGACCAAGTCCCATCCATGAACAGTACTGTTATGATTGTTTCAAAAAAAAATGTAAAACTTGGTGCAAGATTTTTGGACAACCAATCTGTATGTTCAAAATTATGTGTTTGTTTAGCAGACAAACAGGCAGAGGTGCGCACTCCCCCCACTCGAGAATGGGTTGCCAAATTTTCAAAATTATGCTACCAAATAAATAACAACTTTGCATCAGCATATTTTTTATTGTTCACCTTTATTATTATTTTTTAAATACTTTGTTCGTTACTATTGCTAAAATTTTTGTTAATTTTGGTTCCTGTACAGGTCCCCAAAACGGCGGTGACCACAATTTTTACCACGTCCTCCCCCCTCCCGTCCGCTTTCTGCGTCCGCCACCAGCTTTCACATACAATGAATGACAGCTCCAGACTCTCAACGCTGAATTCTCTCTGTTAACGAAATGAGCTGCTAAACGAATAGAAAAATTTCTAGCTTTCTCACCTCAAAATCGTTCCTAACAATAAGATTTTTCTAGAAAAGAATCTCTAGAAGCTACTGATTGCTATGATTTATGTGATTTCTTGTGGAGGTGCCAGAAAACCCTTTTTCGAGCTCTGATTCTTGAGGAGATTGTGGGCGTGGCTGTGGAGAGAGGACGAAATTCCTGAATAATGCACCTCTGGCTGTGAACATTTTGAGGAAATTTCTACTACTTTTGAGAATTTTTCATCTTCCATATTCTAACGGAATAGTAGGTGCGCTCCATATGTAAACAGCGAGGAAACCCCACAACCCCCCGCTCCGACCATAAGCTCTCCAAGTTCAGCGTTTGAAAACGGGTTTTTTAGCAGTTTTGTGCAGAATCGTGTAAAGTTGTGACCAAGACCTTCTGAAAATTCTTTTCGTGCAGAAACCTCAAAAACAATTCTATTTTGAAGCTACTGCTGGGATATTACCAATCAGAGCTCAGATAACTCAGACGCTCATTTAGGCAAATGTGCTTCCTGGAAAATGAACAAGGACAATAAATTATAGTTCATATCATATTAGATATAGAAAAATAAAAAAGGAGGCCTTGGATTGGCTGCATGCTTCTCTTCTACCACCAAATAAAAACGTTCAGTTATATATAAGTGAAGGTTTCGTGAAGAGACGCAGATTCCCAACACAGTTGGGGCTCCTATAGTCCATGGACCACGAGATTACTCAGGGTAAGCCTATTAATGCCCCACAAGCTCACCCAAGCACATCCTCATACTTTTCTCAGGGTAATCTCAATGATGCAAGGCTTAGTGGTGTTTTTCAAATTTTTCTCAATCACCCTCTTAACAGGGTGACGATCTACCCGAAAATTAGCAGGTAATTCAAAGGTAATTTGCGGTGTCGTTAAGGACACGCATTGCAGTGATGACTCACAACTTGTTCTGTAGCCCTTGCGAATCCGTGTAAAGTACAAGTAAGAAGAGTAGAGAGGCAGGTACAATAGTCTCCTTTTTACCCATTCAATATCTGCCTTCCCTGACAACTCGTGCCTCGGAAGCAGCGTGCAAACTCGTCCATGTTTTCTGATGCAGATGCGCCATTTTCACGGCATCTCTCACATTTCTGTGTTCTGCTTTGCTGAATATGTCACAGTATCGTACCATCCGTGACAGTTGGCACCTATAAAAACCTCTTAAATGGACCGGTTAAGGCCACTGACAAGTTGTTTACACTTCTGCACCGTGGCTGCATGTGTGTCGGTTTTAGAACAACACGGTATTCTTGTGTAACCCAGCAGCATGAGAAGTCTAATGGACAGTTTGTCTCTTGTTGTGTCGTTGAGCGAAAAGGAGAGATTTTTTTGCAGTAAAATTGATGGCCCTCGTGAATCAGTCCCATTATTAACTGCCGGAAAAAACGTCACTCTTTCAAAGCGCACCTCACCTCCTTGATGAGTCGCAGCTGAGTGGGCGTAGTGCAGGAGCTCTGGCTCGAGAACTGGTTTCTCGACAACTTTATAGCGCTGAGGCGCTGTGTTGCAGTATTTCATCACATAATTGTAGCAGCAAAAACAGTCCATTACGCACGACTAGCGCCAGGTTTTCGCGTCTGCGTTGCGTCCGCGTACGACGTACCTTCTAGCAGCTTCAGTCGAATTTCGTTTGAATTCTTGACCATTGCTGGTAAGGTCTAATCATTACTGCGGAAACAAGGCGTCAACGGAGCGTCTAATCACGTCTCCGTCGAAGTTTTCCTTCGTGTGACCGGTTTGCGAATGCTATAAACGGTTCGTAAAATTAAATCGGCAATTTAATGGTTGTCAGTTTCGACGGATAGCGTTTTCGGCGGTAATTCTTCTTTGGAGAACAACACGTGACAAAACGGTAGCGCAAGTAGCGCAAGGCAGGCGTTCTAGCCCAACTAAGGAAATGAGACGGGCAAAGCGGCTACATGCATTCTTTCACGAGTTTTATTCTACGCTATTTATTATAACACCTTCTTATAATACATATTAACTATTTTGCTGGTTCACGCGGCTTGTATGATTTCTAACACGAAGCTCTGTGGCACTCGAAGATCAGCCTTGTTCAACGCCAGGGCTATTCTTTGAGAAATTTTGGATCATCGTAGATACTCCAGGCTTTTTCTTGCCGTTTTGAATGCACGTTGATGGATAGGAAAAATCCTGGCATGAAAATAACCACCTTTTCAAATTTGCAATGAGAGGAGAGAAGATGTGCGAGAATCCAGTGGAGTGGGCCCGCTTGCACGCGCCACATCATTTGCGACATAACACTCTGCCTGTCTGCGTATCCACGTATTCCGTCGCCACCACCCTTGTTATCGATCGATTCTCCCGTTACATGGCTAGACCTGTTCAAACGGGTTGTGCGACATGTCCGAGTGGCGTCGACGGAAACTTACCACCCGCGGGCGTAGCTTCAGGTCGTTTTTCCTTTTTTAACTTGGAGAAAAAGATTCAAACATGGTTCAAAAAGTGTCCTAGCTTATTTTAGCACCTGATTGATCGTCGTGGATCGAAGCTGATCTGTCCGTCCTGGTAAACGTCCAGGAATAGCGGTTTTCTATACATAGCTTTACCGAGGCCTGACGCGCGCAGGTGGTAAGTGTCCGACAACCTGGCGAGTGGAGGCACTCCACTGGAGTCTACCTGGTTTTTGTTGGGATTCCTACCGTCATTTGAGTGTTTATCGTGAATCATGGATCCATCAAGGGGTCAGGAATCATTTCCTCATGTCTCCGAACCCTTTTGATTTTACCCATTTTTGCTCCTGTGCAAGATCAAGGATTTTGAAGGAGTGGTGCTCCTCCAAACCTAGTGGCTATACATGGACGCCACTTTCTGTCCACATATCCTTCTTCACCATGATTTCTGGGCAGCTTACAGCAACTAGGCAGCTTAGGCGGCTCTTCCAACGATTATATCCAGACTCTCCTGAGCAAACCATATGATCGCTCATCGCTTTTTTCGCACTGTACGTCTTTAACGCCGTCGATATAACGCGAGCATCGCGCGCGGATGCGCACGCAGCGGCCGCAGCCGGGACGAAACGACTTAATGTTCGCTATCAGCGGGCCGATCGGCGCGGCCGACTGGCCGCGGCTCCCACTGATACTGATATATCCTCTGATACGCAATCTGGCCCTCGCCCTCCGCCCGCGCGACGATCTGCGCCGGTTTTTACCTGCAGTTCCAATCAAGCGTTCACAGTCTGTAAACACGTACTGGTTTCAGCAGCGACGGGCGAATCCCTCCACCAGCGATCCTATCACCGATGGCTATCGATTCAGACTCGTTTGCTGACCTGGTTGTGGCATCAACACAGACACGCTAAGCTGTTTTCTAGCCCAGCAATTCACCGCACCACTTCTCGTCCCATGTTGCCTCTAGCTCTTAGCGCCCCTTAATCTCGTCTGTACACAGTCGGCAGAAAAAACGCCGCCCGCCCGCCTCGCCTCGCCCCATCGGGGTCCCGCCCCGTCCTCTGGCCAGGTGGAGTATGTGCGGTTGGTGGCAGCTGCCCCCAGTGGTGGTGTTGGAGGTAATTTTCGCCGCTTAATGATGATCCAGGCTGGTGATCCTGGCGCCAACTGCTTCGCCGATAAGCATGAGCTGATCGAATTATCGCGGCCAGTTTCCCAGTGGCGGTGGTGGAAACCTTATGGACGACGCGGGTTATGAATCATATCTTTTGGTTGTCAGGTGACGCCTCGCGGTCGATAGTTGTCCTTAAAAAACTACTGACTTGTACTTTGCACACCTCATCACTTGATCGCGCTGTTTCTATCAATCATTAATCGGTTTCCGCCTCGCTTGTTACTTTTCGTTGTTCCAGAAATTTCTCCTGATAATGTGCTCTCATTTTTCTTCGTTCACATGTGATTTCCACCATGTGTTCCCATCACTTCAGCCATTTGAGCTGGTTTGTTGTAATTTTTCCCATACTGTGATTGATTATTGCGATCTTAGATCACTGATCATTTCCACTTTCAATGTTTGGAGGATTTTTTAGAGCTGAGCTTTAGTTTTCGTTTACTATACCTACCAAACTAGTATACCTAGATATGTAGGGCCGAAAATACATTAGATAGGTTCGAATTTGAATGTTCGATTTCGAATGGGTGGAAATCTAGAATTTCTGGGGAAGTAAGAAAAGTACAACTTCTGAAGAATTATAAGAAGAGGTTAAAGGTCCTGTTTTTTTTAACCCTCGGATTTCTTTGATCGAATTTTGAGCCGGTAATCAAATTAATTGGGTTATTTGATTTTCATTCGGTCCTAATTACACAAACTTGACTGATTTCTTTTTTTATTATTATTAAATTACACTCTCTTGCTATTTTAGACATATTATTACCTGTTAACGAATATTTTACTATTTTCTTCAGTACATTTACTCTCCTCCAGCTGTACCTCCCATTTTCTATGCTTTACAAATGCGGTGCCAATGACCCCTTCCCTTACTTTTCTAGTTTTTTTTTTTTGTAATTTTCATCTCTGCTATTCATTTCCTTACCAAAGTAATTTATTTCACACATCGTCTACTATTTTGACTATCGAATCGCTTTTGACTTTAGAAATTTTAATAGTTTGCATAAATCTCGTTTGCTCCTGCTTTGTTGTAGAAATGCTGCTTAGTTTTCCAACTTTTTTTTTTCAAAATGTACCTAGAAAATTTGCTTCAAGCTGCCAATTCCCATACCTCTACACTTTTTTCCTCGTTATTTTTTCACTTTCTTTTCAATCCAACTTGTCCACTAATGTGTTTCTTTTTCACTTGAGTTTTCGTTTCTCAGCACAGTTTGAATTTCAACGGCTTCGAAAAATTAATTTTTTACAGGAACTTTGAGTTGCCTGGTGAGGGGAATACTTGAAATGTTACACACTAATATTGTATCTATTTTACCGTAATCCTAGTTATATGGGGTGCAGTATGTAAGAACATGTGTTGTATGTGCGTTACCGTTAATAATCTTCTCAAATTCTAGGGGTTAAATCGCAGATTAGTATGGTTATCAGCACTACATGTTTCGCATGGAGCTGTCATTTTTGCTGTCATTTGCCAAATTTGGAATTTTTATCCAGTTTCTTGCTGTAATCCTACCGTAACTGCACGAAAGTGGTTTCATGATATAAGGTTGATAGGATACTTGTGTCCTCTCATAGGGGCCACATGTGTAATATTTTGATAGAAAATGTCTCGAAGTCTTTGAAGTTAGTCAACCGGAAAAATCAAGTTTTTCTCTTTATCAAGCATTCATTTTCACATTTTTCGAGTTTTCGCTTGCACATTGCTATTGAGGCAATACGGCAGAAGTATAAATTGCAGAGATTACTCAGAGTAAATATGTTAGCACACTTCAAATTTACCTACTGTTAACAAGGGCGTCAACGTGTTAACCCTAGGTAGTATCAATTATGCATCCAGGTCCTGATGGAAGGTTTGTCAACTCAAACATGAATTCCTCATTTATCACCAAGCCTTAATTATAAGTAATAAATGCTCTTCGTCAACAGGGACCACATGCATCATTGAGATCACCCAGGGTAAGCGTGTTAGCACCACGCAAATTCGACCATTGTTAACACAGGTATCAGCACGTTTATCCTGGGTAATCTCAATCATGCATCTAAGCCAAGATCAATTATGAAAATATAAATGTACGTAGGTTGATGAAATTACAATGGCACTTCCATCTCACGCGGAATTTGTGGAAATTTATGAGAAGTTTTCTTCACTTCGTCCTACAAACGCATTGCCGACATAGTAGCCACCCATTCACATGGGTGGAGGACGCTTCACCACAGGTTGACCAATCACAGGCGACCTATGCTCTTTTTCTGACTCAAAGTCATGTAGTGCATTACTGTATTTTTATTTTATCCGCTTGTTACTACGACAAATTGACTTTCTATTTTTAAGCCTGATTTAGCATGCCTACTATATCACTGCAATTTCACTCTGAAGGATATTTGTGAACATAAAGATTACTGGGTTTATATAGCATCCGCGACGTTTCTACCCGCTCATTAATTATATGAGTTAATGCATAGTGTACCCTCAACGTTTCGATGACATAGTATTTGCTCACATAGATAACCATAAGATATTGAAGAAATTTTAGGGTAAGTTTTCTCGCCCAGATTACCAGAACCAACCGACTCCAGCGATGCCCTTCTCAGCGCTGCTCAAGTGTCTATAACAAGTTGCAAACTTGTAGAGCAAATAAAGCTGACGACTGAAGTGGTGACGGGTCGGAAAAACGTCAAGGAACGGGGTTGTTGGAGGCGCTGAATGACACGACGAGTATGAGCTGCAAAACGCGCGCGCGCGTCTCAACGTCTCAACCCTCGTCGCTCGGCACTTCAGAACGTGAAAAACGGAAAAATCCACTCCTCCGCCGTACAGCCGCTCTCCGTCTGAGCGCCACATGAATTCCGTTTCTAGAGCACGCCAAGGAATGTGGTGGTTCCGCTACAGACCGTGGTGGTGAGAGCTGCAGGGGTCTCAAATTGTTCGGGGAATTTTCGGGTGTTCTGGTTAGTGTCAGAGTGGAGAATACCACCGAAAACACGCTCATTCGCAGAACTTTCTATGTCATTGTTAAAGATAAATCATTACAAATTTAGTTGTCACGCTGATCGTCCAAATTCTCGACTCTGACAAGGGAAGTGCAAGAGGCCAGGCTGACTGATCCGAATGAAACCTATCTGGCTTGAATCCATGCTTGACAAGGTCCTTCAGCATATATTTCATTTTTGCCCAACATGCTAGAAAACAGATATGGCCGAGTGGTGAAGGTTCTGAACTGTTAGGCAGAGGGTCGAGAGTTCGGATCCCGTCATGTGTATCCGTTTTGCATTTTTGTTTTTTTTTTATTCCTTCAACGTGTTGAAATTAGATTTGAAAGATCAGAACATGAAACGCAACATGGTCTAATGCAGGTGGCTGTGCGTTCGGCTGGGTTCTGATTCGTGATTGTCCTCTACAACTGAAACTCAAAATCTTGTCAATAAGGATAGGTTTTATGTACTGATCCTTCAAGGTTAATTTCAGCAACGAAGAAGGAAAAGAAAACAAAAATGCAAAACGGATACACATGACGGGATCCGAACCCTCGACCCTCTGCCTAACAGTTCAGCACCTTCACCACTCTGCCATATCTGTTTTTTAGCGCGTTGGGCAAAAATGAAATATATGCTGGAGGACCTTGTCAAGCAAGGATTCAAGCCAGATAGGTTTCATTCTGATCTGCCAGCCTGGCCTCTTGCACTTCCCTTGTGAGTTGAGCCGGTAGTAAAGACACGCTGCCAGCGCATCACAGATGTTGAATGGACACAAAGAATTACGATTCACCTCCGAACAAACTGAAGTTGTAATTATGGACATAGCTTCTGAATGCCACCCTTTCCGTCAGATGACAGTAAAAAAAAATCTTCCAAAACTAGAATCCACGTCAGTTTTCGTGAGTATTCTTGTCGCAATTGTATGGAACTTTTGGGCCGGCACACTGTTGACGTGGAAGGAGCCCTGGTCTCACGCGACTTTGAGTATTCTACGACATTAGAAGGGAACCGTCGGTGTAGATCATTTTAGATCTCACGTCATGCATTTAGTGCAGTTTATATGATTAATCTTATGCCTTTACCTTGTCTGCTCTGTTTTCCATTTTCCTCCATTTACGATGCAATAGCAGTGCATAACTGCATTGTTACAGCCTGTTCTTTCGGACCTCAGATTGCTCATGTGCTTCGTTTTTGCTGGGCGTTTCTGTCGTTCGACCTCGCCACAGGTCGCACTCGACCGAGTCGTCTGTTAAGCCTCACATTCTCCTCTGCTCTCCTCTGGAGTTTCCTCAGTCGCTGTTCAAATTTCACAGCCCTTTATTATTGTTTTGACTTCTCTTTTTGAAATGTTTCAACTTTCTCCTTCCGTGCTAAGAAAGGGTCAGAAATTTTTTAAAAATATATCCAAACTATGCTTTTTCGTTTCATATTATATGTGACCACATACAGGAAGCAGATTTTTATTGTTTTTTTTTTCATTCTTTACTTCGTTTCGCTGCCTTTTTTCCCTTTTTTTGGTTAATTTTGATCAAATGTCCCTCCCCGTCACCAAGATCTGCCCCCACTCGTCCCGCCTCACTGCCTGCTTCCGTTCTTGAATGGAACACCCTCGTTTTCCCTCATTGCCGCGCGGTTTTGGTGGTTTTGTTGTCTACACGCATTTCACATGTCATTACATTTTATGGGAAGACCATGACAACTGGCAATCTATCCATCGCACTCACGAAAAATAACGAAAAAAATCAGTAAAAATAGTGCGAAATTAAGGGTATGAGTGGAATTTCGATCAGTCGAGTACTTTTCCATTCTGGGCCCGTATCCAGTATACTTTCTCCAATCGGATAAACACGCATCCTTGGATATGCAAATCCACTCGTTTCATTGCAAGTTATCCTTATCCGGTCGATTTCCACATGATAACGATCCATGATCTACTCCTTCTTCATTTTGTGTTAACTCTCGCTGAGACACCGCACTTGCGCCAGGAAATGATGATAGCAAAGTGGATAAAAATGAATGGGAATGGATATATGTATACCCGCTATGTTTTCCCTCCCATGGACAAATATATTGGATACGGCTCCTGATTTGCTTTTTTCCAAAACTTCTGCTGTTGCCGCCACCAAAACAAACTTACATCGAAATTTGCATTACTCCCCTGAATTAAATAATTAGAAGAATATTCAAAGTAAAATTCCGTCTGACCTCATTCGCTTGACCTCATGGAGCCAAATGCATCATTGAGATTACCCAGGGTAAACTTACAAAACCATACGAATTCTCCCGTCGTCAGCATGGGCGTCAACATATTTAACCTGGGTAATCTCATCTCCTTTACCCTAGATGCATCCATGCTATGAACAGCGTCACGTGTGAGTTAACATGTTGATGGTTGCCAGATAATGAGCAAATTTAAGTAAGTTAACACGTTTACCCTGGGTAATCTCAATGCTGCATCTGGGCCCTAGACAATGGTCCAATTTTTGAGAGATATCGCGCCCATCACTTTAGGAAAGCAGATACCTTGTTCCCTAACCTTCCGATATTCTTTCCTTCCAAAACGTAATATAACTTTCCGAAGTTCTTCGCTGGCCAAAGGCATCGGTTCTGTCACATTGGATTAGAAACCGACTCCCCACCCCCCCCCCC
>JARK01001586.1:166358-181446 GCA_000688135.1 Ancylostoma ceylanicum
CCCCTAAAAGACGGACAAGCCATATCTCACTTCGCTGCACGGAAACGGTTGTGAGAATTGATCCGATCTAGCACTAATAAATTGGTTTGGGTCGTTAGATACAGCAAGACTTGAGCGCCATGATGGTACCAAAATTATCTGCCTTGCTTTCGAGATGTTTGAGTTATGGACTCTCAAAAAGTCACTATATGTATGCTAGTGGCCATGATTTATGGGACAAACCACTGTTGGTTTGGAATTTGTTCGATGTTGATCCTTGGGATTTCTCCGTTATGCCTTAACAGTTAACCTTTGCCCCCCTCCCCCCTCGACTCACTGACTCTTCCACAAACAGGGCTAGGATTTATGAACGCGTAACCAAGCGAACCCAGGCTAGCAAACCAACTTTCACGTCTTGCGTTTCTTCTCAATACGTAGTCTATACGAGACCAACGCTAACCATCGTTTTCGTGGTTAACGTTTCATAAATCCCAGCCCAAGATGCTTACCAGACAACGTAGGAGGGTCAAGACCTGAGGTTCGAATCATGCATTCCTACAGAAGTTGTTGGAAAAAGTATGCTGTCTTTTACAATTTTCTAACTTTATTGTCTTGATGTTTTTATTTCTGTTGTTTTTTAACTGATGAGCACACCTTTGAGTATACAATAAACAAATAAATGAGGAGTATTTAAATAAATAATTAGCTTGAGATCGACGGATAGCACAGAAATATTCCAAAAAATCTTCCTGACCAACAGTTGCCCCACGGCCTAACAGCTCAAGCATAAAATTCCTGTGAATGATGGATGGTGAGCGGAAAAAAAAAACCTCAAGAGCTCCTCTAGCCTGTCATGTGAGCCCCATTGAGCTGGTCATTCCACATGTTTCAGCGCTGATAAGTGCTTGCTGTGGTTTTTAGGGCCATGGATGTCTCGAGACATTTTTTTGTGGAAGAGTACATTCCATCCTGGAGGTGGGCTGTCGCTACTTCAGCTGTCTCCTCCCATCAATTTACTCTCTGCAGCCGTGCATGCAGGTGTTCTCCTGCTTATTTATGGCCTAGGTACGTGAGGTGGGTCATCCAGGATCGTTTCTCGGATCGGTCCTGGTATTCCTGCCAGTGCTAGTGATGTTTTTCTGCAGCTTATGCCATATTTCCTGCAATTATTAGATGATTTGGATAGCTTTTAAATAAATTGCTAGCCATAGGAAAAAGAGGAGGAGCATCAGGAGCAAAACCCCATGGAAAAACCACCGCAAGACTTGTCGCTAATGGAAACACTCAACGGCAACACCATCTCCAACAATTATTTCCAGCAAAACCCAAGTTTTACCGCCGCCACTTTCTCCTCTCGCAGCCATTTTCTCCTAACGTCGAACCAGTCGACAAATGCAATCGCTGTTAATGTAATCGTCACTGCTCTAAGTGGTTTTCCGACTCGTCACCGAACGCTGGAAAAAAGTTGATTGGCTCTCGCATATGCAGGTTAACGAGGAAATTCCCCCGCGGAATTGCGGTCCTGTGTCGATGCAGCGCGGACCTTTGCCAGTGCGCGCGGATCTCTAGTGAAATTCCGCCGCGTTCAACCCATGAAACTATCAATTTTCGACCGTAAAACTTCACACTTTGGTGCTAAACGCCGCTCGATGAAAAGAAGGCGGCAAACCCGGCGTCCTTCACGCCTCGATGTTTTCCGCACACCGAAAACACGCTGAGATCAGTGGGGGCGGCTGAAAGGCGCGACCGACCGCTATCTGCCCGGATCAGCACCCCGTCCTTCCGGATCGTTTATCTTCCTCGAGATCATGATGTTATTCTGCAGTAAAGCCGCAGTTCGGCTGTAAACCTGAACAAGCACCTGCTGACGGTTTTTTTTTCCGGAGGGCAGTTCAGATTACTTGCGGATATCGTTGCTTGTGAAATTCCACTTGGTCAGAGTCTGAATGCAGCATTACGATTGCCTAGGGTAATTTTTTGTGTGGTTTTAGCAGATTTACCCCGGGTAACCTCAACTATTTCATGCGATTCCAAGCAGATTTTGAAGGGCTGCGGTTTTCTCATTTATTTTGAGGTTTTCAAAGGAAACTGAAGATGCAAGAGGTGTTTTAGATGTTTTGTTATGCTTGTATTAGATGATTTTCCATTTGCTTGTATTAGATGATTTTCCATTGGAAATCGTATCATCCTTTCGTTTTTTTTCCTTTTTCCATCATATTTGCTCTCTTCTTTCTTGAACTAGCAAGTATCCGCCAGTGTTCTACAGTTTTTGAGATACTCTACCATTTTTTTTCTATTCAAGCACTCATTCTATCAATTTGTGTCTACCACCTCCCTACCTCTTTCTTCTTCCTTAATAAAGTGAGCGTCGATGACGGTGCGTTTTTCGCAGACTCGGGAAGCACGCTGCGCAGCCGCGTTGCTCGTGCTGGAATAGTCGCCCTAGTGGCAAATCAAGTTTTCTTCGGTAGTTTTATGTGAAATTTGATGTTCACTGTCAAGAAAACTAACTATTTATCAAGAGAGTGCAAGAAAGTGCTATCGTCTGCTGTCGCGACGAGAATTCCAGCGCGAGCGGCGCGGTTGCGACGCGTGCTTCCCGAGCCTGCGGAAAATGCATCGCCATCGACGCTACCCATATAAGATTTTATTTGTTTTATCGCAAATGCTTGAGGCATGAGGATAAGAAAAGAAAAATGTAGATAACTGAGAAATAAATAGATATTTAAGTAGGTGAATAATCAAACACGGAACCAGGAAGCTTGTTTCTCTTGAGAATTGAACTGCATTTCATCGCTGCCAAGTTTTTCAAGCACTTATTGTTCCTTAATGCGAATTAATAAAGTCTATAATAAGATTAATAAGATGAGAGCGGAAAACGGATTAAGTCCCGTTATGAACTCCACGATCGGTGGAGGCGACCCCGATCAGTCACTTCTCGTCAATTCTCCTCCATTGTGTCATGTTTGGTGCTTCCTGTCCTCTCCGGGTTCATCCTCTCGGGTACCATATTTAAAACCAGAGAATCTGGAGAAAGATCCTCCGAGAATTCTTTCTGCTACTTCTTACAATAACATTTCTATCGATAATTGCCATGTAAGGGGTAAATTTGGGTATATGAGCACGCTAACCGAGGGTAAGATCAATCGTGCATTTGGGCTCTGGAGAACTACATACAATGTTATCCTGGCAACCACATTGTACATATAATACAAGAGGCAATAAGGCTATCCTGCACTGGACTTAAAAAAGCTTAAGGATATCCACAAGTCACGTACGACTTATTAGTTGCCCTTTCGGAAACAGTTGCTCCTACATATTTGAAATGCAATTTGTCTTGTCAGCGTTGATACATGGCGTCTGCACTCTTAGCTACATACTCCTATGTGATTGTTCTTTAGTTTTCAGTTTGTGCATGTAACGTTCATGGATAGTTGGCATCCCGAATGGCAAAAAAATTATTCAAATCAATGCGGTTTAGAAAGCTGGCCTATTGATTGCTTGTATAAATCATGTTCTCCGCCTCTGAAAATAGTGAAATTAGATGGAGAATGGAAAAAGGATGAAAGGCAAGGCGATTTGCTGACAGGATAACTCTGAGTGCTCCTACAAATCTGAAAAATACTGAGTCCGAAAAAATGTTACGTGTTTCTTGTGGAGAATTGACTCCAGAAAAATCTGGACCCTTACCAGTTTTTATATAGGAGGACTTCTTCGATTTTTTGGGAAACATGTCTTTGAAATGATTTTGTCGAGTTTTCTATGGATTTCTCTTCTAGAACCTCCTTTTCCAGAAACGTCAGCTAGTTCGGTCGAGAATTTGACTTATTTCTTGGAGTTTTCTCACGAAATTTCCAATCTTCTTTTCTTGCGGTGTAAATTTCCATAACGCTAATGCTAACCAGAAAGTGCTTCCTATACCGCCGACCAGCAGATGTACATGTTCTTATTCCCCGGATGAGTGATATCGCAGGTTTTTCCAATGTTACTGCGGCTTCTCCGCACCATTCCCCACCTCGCTATACTTTGAGATTTCGTTCAGCTCAACTGTGAAAATTTCCTGGATTCTTCTGGACGATTTAGCTCAATTCTTAATAATTTTTCATTCTATTAGGTTGTCACAAAATTAATCACTGCGCAACCTAATAACGAAGATTTGGAAGTTCATACTTCTTTGGTTTTCTTTTTTGTTTTTTTTTTCAACAACTTCTCCACCATGATACATGCATAACTATCAGGCTGTCCCATAAATAATGGCCGCTTTGAAGATGAGCTTCGTAAGGTGCATAGCTGTAAAAATCACAGAAACGTGGTCCTAAAATGTAAATGGCGCACGCCTTGTGCTTGCTGATCGTTCAGGAATTGTCTGCCTAGCTCCTGAATTGGTGTGGCTATGGAGTTTCGAATGTTTTCGGTTGCGGCCATTATTTTTGGGACATCTAATAGTAGGAATGCTGGGAATAGCAGTTTTAGTTCCAGAAAAATATCTCAAGTACGCGTTGAGATATGCCCATTGGAATGCTCAACTTCAAAACGGTCATTATTTCTGGGACAACCTAATATTTGGCTAATATGTTTATTTTAGTATATTTTGTATTATATTAGGAAGAGCTAATTCCTCTGGCACGAGATGGGTGCAAGAATTTTTTGGGCCAAGGAGCTCAGTTTCAAAAACAAGCTTAGTGGAGGCGAATCCCAGGAAGTCGTCCCCCGCTATCCTTTCCTGGGAATCGCATAATTTCCAGGTTTTTACCTCTGTATTGTTTTAGTTTTACCTTCACATAAATCAAGTGAATTATTATTTACCTGTTGATATCGTTTATTTTTTATTCTTTACAAATTATTGATTTTTCACCTACGTACAAATTTTAGTTTTATTCAAGCAGAATTATCTGATAATTCCCAGTCCATCTTGAATTTTACCTTTTTTATCCAGAAAAAAAATGGGACCTTCGACAGTCCCAGCCCTCAAAAATCTACCTTACCCCTTCCATATCCCCCCCCCCCCCACATTGTCACTTCTGAAAGCATGACGTCGTTACTGGCCCATCACCGCCCACATATGCACTATTGACGGCTTGTCTGATGTATTGTCACTGTTGGGAAGCATCGTCGATGTGTCCGTCCGTCTGTCTGTCTATCGATCCCCCACCCTGATTTTTGCCATTTACACATCTGTTGTTGACGTGTGAGGTCGTAGCGAGAGGAAGTTTCCAGGCAGATGCTTGCAAACAGCGCTCACCGCTTGAGTAGGTGTTTGTTGTGGCTGGTGGGGTGGAAGTTTCGGGAGACGGAGTTGGATGGAGTGACAGATGTCGCCGAAAAAGTACTACAACTGCGGAACGGCCGCTTCTCGGTGAAATCCTGTCTTTTCCAGAAATTTTCATTCTTTAGATTGGCTTGACTGTTTGATTTAGTCTAGAAATGTTGAGATGGTTCGGCTTCATTTACGCTTTGGCTTTTTTTCTCTTTACCTCTTTTATCCAGATAAATTCTTGGTAGACCGCAGCAGAAAACCTCAGGAACCCAACCGGTGACCTGCGATACTTCAGAGAAGCTTCTGTAGTCCTTCTGCGCCATTCTCTACACAATCTCATTCTGCTGCGATCCTCGGGACTTTTTATCTCTGCGTCTCTCTCTTTTTAACCACATTATCGAGGTCTCTTTCTCTCTCTCTTTCTCTCTCTCCCTCTCTGCCCTGGTCCCTCCTAGACTTTGTCCGTGATCCATGGATCTTTTTTCGGAGATATTTCCCCTGATCTAAGCCGAGTCCATAACCCGTCCGAGTCAAGAAGATCGACCCCGCTCGCGCTCCTTTCACGAACCCCGTTGGAGTCAAAAACCCGCCACCTCTGCTCTCAAATATTAACCCAAACACATTTGAAGTCCGCAAAATCCCCGTTACCTTGCCAGTCACTGTAGACCCACATTTTAGCTCAGGTTGAAAGTAGTTTACTGGAACCGCATCCATCACTGAGATTACCCAGTGTAAACGTGTTACCATCTCTGGACTCACCCATCATGAACTTGTGCGTCATCATGTTTGCCCTGGGTAATCTTAATGATATCTCAGGGCCGCATACATCACTGAGATTACCCAGGGTAAACGTATTAGTACCACACAAATTTGCTCATCATTAGCTCTAGCGTAGATGCGTTCACCATGGGTAATCCCAATGATGCATCCAGGTCCTGCATATTCAAAATACCCTCACGCTCAAGATTCAAAACTGGCGCGCTGAGTATTGGCAATGCATTTGAAGTCGACGCGCCAAATGGTCCCCATTTTCAAGACGGGGTGTTAACACGGTTACCCTGGGTAATCTCAATGAGCGGCTCCTGGACCATGTTAGTTCACGGGGCAAAAATGGGTGTGGTTTACCCCAGTAGCAGTGCTGGGTGTAGCAAGGTACATATTTCAAGCTTGAGAAGCTTGCACACTATAGATGAGATGAGCGGGGGGCTGAGAAATTTCCCGGAAACTTCTACACATCCCACCACTAATATACTTGCCGCGCTAACGGATCTTCACGGAAAATCCTACGCAAATCAAAGTGAGTTTATGACGCACGACTGACGCACGTATGAAGCGTAAAGCGCCCGTTCCTCCTCACTTATCAAGGGAAAGGTGTGAAGAAGAAATTGATTGCCGATAAACCGTCTTGGTTTTATCAGCTGTGACGCTCGTTGTTCTTCATGCAATCACAATCAATCGCGAAAACTCGTTCAGAAACTTCTCTCGCTGCACTTTTTAACGAGCATATTACGCACGCATGACGCACGCATCCGGCATAAAATTCTCCACAGCGGCTTTCTTGTTGTAATGTAGCGTTCCCAAATATGTCCCATTCTCCTCCGGAATGAGAACTGAATGGTAGGGGTGTAAGTGCTCGCCGATAGTGCATGACGCACTCTTTGAAACGCTACGGAGACGACGTGCAAACAACGTGAACGCGTCCAATTCCGGCGCTCATAACACAGATTTTCTAACAACAAAAGCGTAGCCACGTGTTGAATTGTGCGAAACTTACGATTGCAAAGTTCGTAGCTGCCCCCTGCCTGTGTTTGCCCAGTTCTTTTTGCCTGCCATTGGGAGATTCGCTATCGTTTCCATGGAATTTGTAACCCTTGTACGTGCCTGGACAAAAAATTGTGTATTTGTCCCATTAACTTGTTGCGAGTAATGGTGGTTGTAGTGGAATACTTTTTGTCTCAAGACTTTCGCCAGCTTAGGATGAGCTGGATGGTTACTAACCTCGCTGGAGTGTACCCCTGTCTAATTTCTCCTTCCTCTGTCAGATGAGTTTATAGGCTTTTCTTCAATGCCGATTTTCCCCTTCTATTTTATACGGGGTCACCGAATATCACTCGTGCGCTCCAAATCTGTTGCATTTTGAGGAATTTAATCGAATTTAAGAGATCTGCGCGCAGCTCCTGGCCCTTGGTATTTTCGAGTACGCTTTTGATAGAATTATAAGCGGCCCAGCCTGCTCTTTCTCTCCTCGCACGTTTGATGTCATTCTCCATGTTAAATAGGCAGCCGAGATAGACATATTCGCTGACGTCCTTGAAGGGTACACCTTGAAAGAGTACTGGCTGCTTTTCTATGTCCAAGCTAATTGAGGAAATATAGTCTTTCCAAAAAATACTTGCCTCTCGCTACACTGCGTGTCGACTGAGCCACGTCGCAGCACGTATGATAATGCATAGGAGGCGCGGTGCGGCTCAGCAGACGGGCGGTGGATGCCGGAGGCAAGTATTTTTTGGAACGGCTGTATGCCGATCTAATTATTACTGAAAATCACGGTACAAAACAAAAAATCAAAAAATTACAGCAGCTACTTCAGCGTTGCTTCCATTCTTCGTGGCTAAAAATCAATGCGACTAACAAGATAAAACTTGTTCGACTTGTCAAAACCACTCTGTGCTTCCTGCATAGTCCTAACCTATTACAAATCCTTGCGCTTAGCAGGTTAAAACGTGTACGACCTGTCAAGAGCACCTCTGTGCTGTCTAGAGCAAGTGCCCCCCCCCCCAAAATCCATTTTCCTCAGCCCGGATTTGAATCCCATGGATTTTTCTGTGCAGTCAGCGTTGGAGATGAAGTAGACGAAGTCCTACTCTATCCTTCTCAAGAGTCTGAAATCGCTGTAAGCTGCGCCAAAAAAAAGCATGGACCCAACTAGCAAGGGAAGGATACTTGGTGGCCGTGGCCATTCCTGGTTGGATGTGTACTACCATATGCACTTTTGATGCTGATCTCGAATCCGTAGCCCAAATTTCCTGCGGGCTTCTGTGTAGCGAGTTACACCTATTTCTTTTGGCTCAGATGTAATATTCCAGTAATATTCCGTACTCTTGTATGGGTCAGGCTAAGCCTGGTAGCTGCATGATCGCTCTAGCAATATTAAGGGCTTCTAGAGGAAACAACGGCTTTGCTAGTGTGCTGCAGAAGCAGCCGCCTTACCTTAATTTAGGCTTGTATATGAGAACAGTACTCAAAGTCAGTGACTGACTTACTCATCGTCCTCGCTTGCGAGCTTAAAGGGGGTGAGGCAGTTGTATCGGCAACTCACTGGCAAGAACCATGTTTCCTTAGAAACTATTCAACAGTTTGAAGACACTGAATCAGCTACCAAGCATGTCCTGGGGCTCAAACAAGAGTACGCTATATCACATGTGCGCGGAAAGAAATGGGTGTAACTCACTACACAGAAGCCCCAGGAAATTTGGGGTACGGATTCGAGATCAGCGTCAAAAACTGCATATGATGGTACACATACCATCACCAATGGCCACGGCCACCAAGTATCCTTCCTTTGTAAGCGAAGAATACCTAAGAGAAATATGTGTGGCATTTCTGAAAAAACTGAGGGCTTGCTTTTTCGATGATGGTGGCTATTTTGAAGATCGATGAGTTCCAATATTGGTTGAACTGCCAATAAACTACTATAGTAATTTGAGCTCTCTGCAGTTGATGGGATAGCTATATGTAGTATCGGAATTTTACGGCGCGGATAATTTTCGGCCACCTTGTCTGTCCATACATTACATGTACCCGGTCACTTTGTCTCCGAATACATTTTACATTTATTGAATTTTACTTATACACCTACAAACTAACCCGGCAGCACTCGCACCCCCCCCCCCACCTTTGAATCTAAACCATTTCCATAACGCAAGGCTTCCGGAATCCCACGCGGTAACCACTGTAGTTAGCTGAACGCGATGGTGCTGGTGCGAAATAATGCTGCTGCAGTCAGTAGCAGGTTTCCGAATGTGCTGCCAACGGTTTTTTCTTTGTCAGACTCTCTGAAAACTTGTTTTACACATCGTCATGTCGTCGCATACACGAATAACCCTATTCTGTTCACAGCAGCACGAAACAAGCCTGCACTGCCGGCCTTCCTCCTTCTTCTCTGCCTCTTTGTGCCTAACCTTCTTTGGCGATTTTCGTACAAAAGAATCGACGAGAACTCGTTTTCGTCGAGGTGTCATGCAACAACTATACATTTCCTTGCTTTTCCGCTGTCACTCCTTCCTATTTTTGAGTTTCGAAGTTTACCTTCATGGTTATGATGTTGTTATTTGGTATGATTCGACGAATGCAGTGCCTTTGAGCTCTAATGGATAGAAAAAGCTCAACAATGCTTCCATTATGAATGGGACACAATGCACTATCGACTGGCAGTGTCCATTAGCCACAATGAATCTCTTTCTGCCGATTGGTCGATTGATTGATCGATCGATTGATTGATTGATTGACCCGACTTCCTTTCCAAGTTATAGATGCTTGATCCACAATTTTCTTCGTTTATCTTCTCGTCAGTAAGGGAATTTTCAAGAATGGAAGATCCACCTATTTTGGCTATGAATGCGTCCTTGAGATTACCCAGGGTAAAAGTGTTAATATGAACGTTAACGATGGGTAACCTTGGGGTGTGTTAGCACGTACGTAGGGGTATATCCAACAATGATATGGGTAGTCTCATGTTTAAGAATATAATTACCCATGGGTAGCGGCTTCATATAGACAACATCACGTATAGGTAAACGTCTTTATAGGTACCAGGTAAGCAGTAAATTTGGGTACGTCACGTTTACCATGGGTGATCTCAAAGATGTATCCGAGTCATGAGCGACTACGTTTATTGCTGCCTCTGAATGCATCATTGAGGTTACCCAGGGTAACCTTGCTGATATAAACGCAGGGATGGGTAAATTTCGGCGCGTTAGAACGTTTATCGTGGATAATCTCAATGATCTCAATGCAAGCTGCCACCGGATGCATTATTTTGAAGATGGCAAATCTCATATCCATGGACGTAATTACCTATGGGTAGCAGCTGGATATAGATAACATCACGTATAGGTGAACGTCGTTATGGGTGTTAGGCGAAGGGTTAACTTGGGTAAGCTAGCACGTTTACCATACGTAATCTCGATGATGCACACGAAACGTGTTTGGCTACGTTTATACCTGAGCCTAAATGCATAGTTAAAATTGCCCTGGGTAAATAGGTTGACAAATATGCTAATGATGGACAAGCTTGTGCGGTGTTAATACGTTCACCCTGAGTAATCTCTATGATGCATGCTGCCCTTGCACATAGTTAGAATTGTCAGGAAAACGCGCTGCGTTTATTTTGTATCATACAGAAAAAAAATATTTGGAAACTTGATTTTCTGAATTTTCGACAGCTAAGAAATTTGAGTTTTCGACTCGAGATTGCAGTGATTCACACATTGCATTACTTCTGCGACATATCCTTCAAAATTTTGGAAATCTATGAGCTGCCCTTATCCAGATTTATCGCATACATTCTTCGCTCTCCCTTGCAAACATCGAATTTTATTAACGTTTTCCTATTGTTCACTTGTTGCAGGCTTCCCAATGTTTGTAGTACATCCCGTAGAGTGCTAGAACCATACTTCTGAAAGCATAGTGTTTTCCTTTTTCTGTTGTTGATCCTTGCTTTACTGGCGGCTCTACATTTCCCAGGTCACCACTAGCGCAAAAAAGCTCATTTTGCGACCTTGGTTTTCCTTCTGACCTTTTTTTTTTGAAAATCATAATGCGACCCCCTCGCCCATGATTTGGAAGTAAATAGAAGCCATCACGAGAATACGGCTGGCTATCATTGATATTCCTGTGCCTAGATCCATCATTGAGATTTCACAGGGTAAACGCGTTGACGCCCGCGTTAAGGTTAGGCAAATCTGTCGGGTGGTAACATGTTTACCCTGGGTAATCTCAATCATGCACATGGCACCTGTTCTAACTGATTTTGTAATACAACGTGTTGACGTCTACAATACTTTTACGGCGACATTTCGGCATCTTAAAAAAAGAAGTTTCTGACGATTAGAAATCCACCGAATCCAGGAATCTCCCACTGCAGAAAATTTCCAGTGGAATCTCGGCGTCCTCGACCAAATCTAAAATTCAGTACATCTAGATCAGCATCAACGCATACGTACATCCATCATAACCCAGGAAAACGTCGTTCACATCGACTTCGCAACTTCTCAGCGATGGTTCGCCCCACGGTTTTTGTCGAAATGCGCGCCTGGACTCGATTATGACGGGTGTCAATCAAGCAGCGAAGAATAAGGTCTGCCGCTTTTTCACGGCTATTTTTCCCCCAGCAAACAGGGAAGATGAATAGAAAGGCTGGGCCACGGGTGGCTGGCTGTTCGTTTCTTCGAAGCTCCATCGTCGGGCGATAAGCGTTATCAGCGCGACTCCACGACCGCGTCGCCCTCATCGCGCACCGGGTCGCTTTTCTTGGGTGTTTGCCTGTGTGCAGCGAGCGATCTGAAGCAGAGATTGCGACCAGATCGCGGCGATTTCATCTTACTCGGTAAAAACACGGGCCGCTCCTGTGTTGCGCGCGGTGGATCCTCGCGTCCGTGCTCCCATCGCTCGCAGTGACGTCTCCGATATCGATATCATCGTTCTCTTTGCGCCTACGTTGTGCATGTGATTTTCATGGTAGATGCCACATCATCAGTCATTGTTTTATCTCGAATTATTTCTTTCGTTTCGACAGTTCTGCATTTCTGCATTTCTACAGTGCTTGCTAATTTTGATAGAACGGAAAGTGTCAAGTAAAGGGCAACAGGTGAAGAAAGCAAGGAATTTTTCCAAAAACTCCTCGATAAGAAAAGATATCTCCACAGCAGTGTGTTGTTGCACTACAATGGAATGTTGGATTTTACACTTTCCATATCTTAATTGAGTTTTAGTCATTTACCCAGCAAATCACTTTTTTCCTTCAAATCTCGTGGATTTCCGTGTTTCCCAACCTGATGACGAATCACTCACCTAACAACCAGGAATTACTTCCTCTTGGCTATATGGTGTTGGAGCTGGCCCTAGATGCATCGTTGAAGTTATCCAGGTTAACATATTGACGTCTGTGTTAACGGTGAGCAGTTTTGTGGTGTCAACGAGTTTACCCTGGGTAATTTCAATTATGCATGCGGCCCTCTGGACCTGTACTTTGTAGCATGCTGTTGCTGACTGTGAGGTCATTTATTTATTCATTTATTCTTGATGCACTGTGCCAAGACAAAATGCTAGGAATGAAAGAGAAAGTGTTGAAGGTTTCAATTTAAAAAAAAAACCAGATTGTTACTCCAAATGCACGCTAAGCAACACCTTATTCGTTTATTAACTCATTCATTCATTCATTCATTCATTCATTCATTCATTCATTCATTCATTCATTCATTCATTCATTCACATCATTCATTCATCATTCATTCAGCTCATTCATTCATCAATTCATTCGTTCTTTTATTTACTCATCACTTATTTGTTACGGAATTTCCCATGGTTTTAATAACTGGTTCATCGGATTAAAGGTACAAATTCATATAGAGCAGAAATGGTCACTTTGTTTTTGTGTGATCTGAAAACGTCAAAGTAGATTAGGACTTCAAAGCTCATAGCAACTGGTTTTGGTCAGGTTCTCATTTCACAAAAAGCAGCCAGGAACTGCTTCTCTAGTGATCTTCAGGAGGAAACTGTTTTCAGAACTTCCTGTATGGATGTTTTATTCAAAAACAGCTTGAAGATTACCGTACGTAGATTGATCCAAATTTCTATTTATTTTTTCTGTCTCCATTTCACTATCATTTCACTTCTCATTCTATTTCGTTGGATTTAAGTTCTCTATATACTCACTTCTTAATATAAATTTGGGGTGTGTTATCAAGTTCGCCCTGGGTAAACTCAACCATATAAGTGATCTCAGAAATAATAGACGTTCTCAGAACTCCAAAATCTTATGGTGCAACCGTATATACTTTTGAAAGGATTGTGGCTAGAGCCTGTGCTTGTGGATTGTGATTACCGAGGTCTCCATACCTACTTTAATTACCTAGGTATCCCCACAACAAAAATACTTAGCAACAGCTAACGAAAATTTCCATAAAAAGAAAAGCATCCTGCTCTCGGATCTCTCCCCCTCCTCATTCCAACATCTTCCCCGTACTGTAGCACCTTTACGAAGGAATTCCAGCAAAACCAAGCAGAACAATGCAGTTGGCTAGATTCTGGTAACATAAGCTGCCCATGTTTTTGGCGGTTCCGATTTCTCAACAGCAGTTGGCCTACTTCATCTACAGGAGTTCATGTCCATGTGTTCGTGCTTTGAGTGCCTATGTATGCCTTCCCCTCAATTCTGGAGAGCGGTAAGAGCTACGTGTTGCTAACGTTTTGACGTCTTCTTAATTCTTTAAGGTAAAAACAGTCGACCCTCTGTCATTGTTCAGGATGTTTTTATGATATTGTTTTATTTATTTATTTATCTATTTATTTATTTATTTATTTATTTATTTACGTTTCTACCAGGTATAAGTTAGGGATAGGTCAATTACGCTTGCAGAGAGCAAAATATTATAACATATTAGTGAAACAGAAAGGAAAAGTGAAGTCGGCATTTCACATTCTAAAATATTTGTTTACCCTTCTATTTATTTTCTTTTGTTTACTCATTGATTTGTTTAGTTGGCTTATTATTTATATAATCAGATAATTTTGTAAAATTTCACTTACATAGTTAAGTAGTTGCTTCTTGTTCACTTACTCGATCATTCGCTCACCTATTCATTCATTCATTCATTCATTCATTCATTCATTCATTCATTCATTCATTCATTCATTCATTCATTCATTCATTCGTTCATTCATTCATTCATTCATTCATTCATTCATTCATTCATTCATTCATTCATTCAATCATTCAATCATTCAATCATTCGTTCATTCATTCACTCATTCAATCATTCATTCATTCATCCCATTCATTCATTCGTTCACTCATTCATTCATTCATTCATTCATTCATTCATTCATTCATTCATTCATTCATTCATTCATCCCATTCATTCATTCATTCATTCATTCATTCATTCATTCATTCATTCATTCATTCATTCATTCATTCATTCATCCATCCATTCATTCATCCATCCATTCATTCATTCATTCATTCGTTCGTTCATTCATTCATTGATACATTCTTTCATTCATTCATTCTTTCATCCATCCATTCATTCATTCATTCATTCCACTTCATTCATTCATTCATTCATTCATTCATTCATTCATTCACTCATTCCACTTCATTCATTCATTCATTCATTCATTCATTCATTCATTCATTCATTCGACCAATCTGTCATTTTTTTTGTCATCATACATGAATGATATTGTTTTTTTTTTCATTTATAAAAATTCAGCTATTTTTTTCATCCATTCAATTTTCTTGTTTCTCTACATTTTTCTTGCACCTGATCATTGAGAAAGATTATTCTTCTTTTTTTTCAATCTGTTCAATTCATTTTTCATTCTCTATGGCAGATCTCTTGAGGTCAATAGTATTCTAATTCAATATTACTTAATACTTTCTTAGTACTGCGTTGTATGCTTTCCTCATCTCCTATAGGTCTGCTCTTACTCTGAATTCCCTCTCATATCTTTTTTGACTAGTTGAGCTATCAACGCTGTCATTTTCACACTGTGTCAAAGAAGTTGATTTCGAAACTACTATGATAATCAAAGCTGTGTCAATTATACCAAGGTAAAAACTGGTAGGAT
>JARK01001586.1:181755-193536 GCA_000688135.1 Ancylostoma ceylanicum
TCATTCATTCATTCATTCATTCATTCATTCATTCACTCATTCCACTTCATTCATTCATTCATTCATTCATTCATTCATTCATTCATTCATTCGACCAATCTGTCATTTTTTTTGTCATCATACATGAATGATATTGTTTTTTTTTTCATTTATAAAAATTCAGCTATTTTTTTCATCCATTCAATTTTCTTGTTTCTCTACATTTTTCTTGCACCTGATCATTGAGAAAGATTATTCTTCTTTTTTTTCAATCTGTTCAATTCATTTTTCATTCTCTATGGCAGATCTCTTGAGGTCAATAGTATTCTAATTCAATATTACTTAATACTTTCTTAGTACTGCGTTGTATGCTTTCCTCATCTCCTATAGGTCTGCTCTTACTCTGAATTCCCTCTCATATCTTTTTTGACTAGTTGAGCTATCAACGCTGTCATTTTCACACTGTGTCAAAGAAGTTGATTTCGAAACTACTATGATAATCAAAGCTGTGTCAATTATACCAAGGTAAAAACTGGTAGGATTACACAATAGACCTTATGATTCACTATCTCTAGTTTCGTTTTGATTGCCCATATTTGTCGAACTCTACAGTTTTACGGCATTTATGTATTACACAACTTGGTATGGATAGAATATCAATCGTCAGAACTGTCACATGCACACAGTACATAGTTCTCGATCGTTCTATGTACTTGTTATTATACTGCTCAATGCCTTTCAATACGTTACTTTGTCACTGTAGTAAAGTAAAGTATTAAAAGTATGTAAAAGTAAAGTAGAGTTAGTGTATTCATCGTGGTCAAACCAAAAAACAAGCTTGTTCAACCATCAGCCACAAAAATTGGCGTTGAAGGACCTTCCGGAAAAGGTTGACTTTTAGGTAGCAGCTTTTAATCCAGTGGCCGAATGCATTCGTTGAAATTACCCAGGGTAAACGTGACAACACCTCACGAATTTACCCATCGTTGACACGGGCGTCATTTATCCTGGGTAATCTCAGGGATGCATCCACGCTTAGGAAACCGCTTCCAGGTTACCTAGCACTTAACCAACATCCTGTTTTAGTTCGCTAACGTCCTTCCATGATGATATCTCTACTTTACCTGGCATCCGAATTTGACCTCCGTCACCATTTCATGGTGCATTTTCTTGTTTATGTTAGAGAAGCACCTCAAATGCAATTGAACAGAAGAACAGAATAGCTCCGAAATTACTCATTTGGAAAACCCTTGCTTGCTTCTGTCATTCATTTCTCTGGGATTCCTCTCTCTCTCTCTGTCTGGAAGTGATACTCTTTACTGGAGGCTAAAACAGGTAGTAGGAGAGTAGTTGGGACCATGCAACGGCGGACCAAGACATATTAAAGCTTGTAATCCGGGAAACCCTGCCAGAGTTTGTTTAGGAGTTCTAGCGATTAAAAACTTTCGAAATGATAGCCATAGAAACAAATATTTGCACGGATACCAATGAAAAGCTCTCACCTATTCCATACAATAATTTCCTGGAATTTTTTTATCCGTTCTGGATCAACACCCCTTCCCTTCCCTTCCCCTCTCCCCTTCCCCGACCGCTATGAGGTGCAAATGAATGAGAATTACTCAACCCACTGTGTAGTGGGATGTGGAGAAATTCTATCTCTTAGAATGTTCTTGATCGGTATTGATTTATTGTCGTTTATTTTCCGAGAAACAGAAGTTCCTATATTCAAGGGTGTCAGGATAGTCCATCACTTTCTAGGCTTCTTTGCATCACTGATGATTACCCAGGGTAAACGTAAAGGAAACAAGACATTCTGTTAGAAACTATCGCAAACATTTGAAGACCTGATGGATCCTCAAGCCAATTTTCAGAATTGTTTTACCTACCTAGGGACGCTATGTCTCTTTTCGTCGAGAATCACATATCGGATTGAATTATCGATCGAATTATGTGAATTACTACGCCTTTGTTCTACGCTAAGTGTTTTATTTGCTGTTTTCAACATCTCTATTTCGTTTTCTGTCCTTATCCCTGAAAAAAGGCCCACAGTCATCTAACAATGGAATTATACATTACAAACCCTAATTATCCAATAATCTATACAATTGTGGTGTGTTTTCAGCTCTAAGCGTTAAAGTGCATATGCATTGTCCACATATTTCATGTTCAAATATTGTTCGAGTACTATTCTTCACCCACGCCACTTCCCTACCCTCCCACAGCTTCCCTCTCGATGATTCTGGCTCTATGCTCTCCGATTAACCAGCTGGTATTCCACTATCTGGATAAAAACGTCGGCTCGGAGGAAACAACTCCAGAAGTACTCACTCCATTATCTTATTGCTGAGGCCGTGTGCACCATTGAGATTACCCTGGGTAAGCCTGTTGGCATTCCTTTAATCACCGATCGTTAACGCGGGCGTACCCTGGGTAATCTCAATGATTTTACCCTGTCCTAAGCATAGAATCCCGCAGGACCTTCAGCTATTTTCTTTTCCACAGAAACCCAAGTAGCATAACCCTATAACGACACAGCAAACTGCGTCTCTATCCATCCATCCATCATCCACGGGGAATCGATGGGGAAAAAAATGTCGAGACACGATGGGCATCGATGATTTCTATCGCGCTGCATTCGCATCTGATTCATCAACATCACACGGCAGCTGAAATATTCCGTCCGTCCGTGGAATCCCGACGATGATTCAAGAGCGCTCGGCACGGTAACGCGATCAAGTTTCCCAAGGATTCTTTGAGTGGGTTCTGAGAAGATTTTCTCGATACCGTAATCCTTGTTTACTTTATTGGCTGCTTAGATTTCGCTTAAAGTCATTTAAAGGCCTTAAAGTCTCAAATATAGTGGAAATCGGATAATGAAACAAATGCCAGCGTTCATATACACAGCTGCCTAAATTTTCACAAGAACTCAGCCCCGATCCGTGCCAGCTTACTCTACATAACTAGAGCTGCGTGTATCATTGAGATTACCCAGGGTAAACGGGGTTGGCGCCGATATAACGATAGTTAAACTTGTGCGGTGCTACCACGTTTACCCTGGGTAATCACAATGATGCATGTGGCCCTGGTTTCAGTCGTTCATCAGTTTGAGCTCTTATAGATTAGCCAGACATTCTATAATATAAGAAATAAATAAATAAGGATTGCAGTAAAACCAAAATAATCCAAAACTGAAGGTCATACTTTCTCGTACAGGTACTCCGTGGTATTTTTCTACTTTATTTATGTATTTATTCACTTATTTAGTCACTTATTTATTCACTTATTTATTCATTTATCTATCAGTTTGTTTATTTTTCTAGCTACATATATGATGTTTATTTTTCTAGCTACAGATATGATTTCCTTCACCATTACCTGGTCCTGATTCTTACTTAGTCCTTATTCCGTAAAATATACCCTTGTTTACATCAACCTTTCCGTTTTGAAAACTAGCTAGAAAACCCCACTAACCTCTCTTCTAGGACCGGAGGCATCATTGAAATTACCCAGGGTAAACGTGTGAACGCTCTACATGTTTATTCGTCGTCCACTTTGGCGTCAACACGTTTACCCTGGGTCATCCGAATTATGCAAACAGACTGCTGATCACATATGACATGACCTAACTCCATAAGAACGCCGGTGATCCGGGTATGGCTTTCCAGGGCCCGGGCGCACCATTAGAAAGATAGGTAACCACATGTTCGAGATACTCTTGGGTAATCATATTCAAGGGTAGTGGTCATCTATATCCATCGCCACACACCTGTACACATGCCTATGGGTGCTAGGTATCGGGTAAATTTAGGTACGGTAACACGCTTACCATGGATAACCTCAGTGATGCATCCAGGCCCAAGAGATTCCGGAGAATGTCCGCTAAATTGTGCATATTGTAAGTTTCACTGATCTCCCACCATGCGCAAACTCTCACTGAACCTTGGGTAATTAACTAATCGCATCGTGCATATTCACAATAATTGACGGATCTTATTTTAATCTTGGTTAAATTCCTGGTTAAATCCACTTCCATATTCCCTTTTGCGTAATTTATACGGAAATTGTCGAAAATAAAATTACCACTGCATATATGTAAGCTTTACCTCATCTATTTTATTTGTTTGAATATACTATCCATTAATTTTTAATTTATTTAACCACTCAAACTTCATCTATTCACTACACGACATTTGGGAGATACGGTATTTGGGTGCTCTTGACTAAATGAGTTTTTTGTGTCGAAAGCTAGATCGAAATCGGCATAGCTTCACCTCATTCAGGAAACGCGCTCCATCGCTAATATTCTGGACCATTTCTGACCAAATTACCGTAACATGTTGTGTGATCTATACCTTCGCAAAAATAACGCACATTTGTTTACTGGAGACGAAGATATGTATGTATTCCCAGAAATAAGTGAAAAACCATGACTAATCGCTTTGCTATTCCCATTTTACCGAGCTCGTTCATGTGTTTGTGTGGTTTCGTCAGCGCTCTTGAATTTTGCTGCCTTTCAGACGACTATTGAACATTTTCTTATCTACTGCCGTAATGTCTGCCTTTTTGAACGCATACTCCTGTTATTGCATCAGCTATAAACAACGTACGTAGTTGAGATAAGAGTGAATCAAGAGATATGAACAGGAACCGCAAGCTATGTTGATGAAAAACAACTATACGCATTCAGTGGAAAAAGTCTGTTGGCGTTTTGAGGTTTCCTATCGTTGTCTATTCACCCCATCTTGTTTTTGTTCGCAAAAATCGCACGGAGAAGTCGCATGGACCGTTGAGATTGCCCTGGGTAAGAGTTTTGGCACGCCTCACGTTTACCCATCGTTAAGACTAGCGTCAACACTTCACCCTGGGTAAGCAAACAAAGTCGAACAAAGTGGAATTTCATACCCATTTTTCGTATAGACTACACAGACAACATGCTCTGGGTATTCCCTTGAAGCTGCTCATTCACATTTTTTCGTTGGAAATTAGCAGAGTAATTATTAGTCCGCTACAAATTTACTCATCAGGACCGATAGCACTACGTATCAGATTCATTGGTCATTGTATAATCTGTTAACTGCGTTGTGGACTTTACCGCTCCGCAGCCGCACGCAGTCCAATGCAGCCGCTAGCTGGATGTCTGTGGGTCTGGATGCATAACTGGAGGGATTGCTAATCTCATAGGCATAGGTGTGCTTACTCATAGACAGCAGGGCCTGGACGCACTATTACCCAGGGCAAATGCGTTGATACCCAGGCTAACTGTGGGTAAATTTGTGTGATATTAACACGTTTGCCTAGGATAATCTCAATTATGCACGCGACCCTCCCGGAAAGACCTAGCCACATATGGGTAAACAATTTGAAGGGTGGTAGGTAAAAGGTAAATCGGGGTACTAGCTCATGAACTATGTATCTGCTGCCCTCTTTGATCCGCAAAACAGCAAAGTTACCGTACTGGAACTAGGTCGCGATTGGGTCGCTTGCATCATTGAGATTACCCAAGGTAAGCGCCCTAACATCACACAAGCTTATTCATAGTTAACACAAGCATAAACACGTTTACCCGGCGTAATTTCAGTGATGCAGCTAAGCCATGAATTACCAAGTTTTCCTCTCTGATCCGCAAAACAGTAAAGTTACCGTGGTGAAATCAGAAGGTGGTTCATCGCTCTGACGCCACATGTATCAGTGAGATTACCCAGAGTAAGCGTTTAAACTCCACACAAGTTTACCCACCGTGAACACAGCCATCAACACTTTTACCCAGATTATTTCAGTGATTCATCCAGAAACTGAACACTGTGACTCTGTGGCATTGTTTACTTTCAGACAACGTTCACATAACGACAACTAATTCTCTTTTTTTTCTACACACATTTTGAAATAAACCTTACCACGAGAGAACCGGTACCTTACTGCAAAAATAAGCATTCTTGCTGGGCTTACGCCTTAGTACGACTGGGTAGCAGGCCTGGGCAGGAGCATTATGTACCTGGATTCTGGAAGACGCATCTTCATCAAAAAAAAAGATCAGTGATACAACTATTCAAACACCTATCACTATAAGTGCAGTTGATAAGTGAGTAACTATGCATGTACAAAAGTAAGTAACCATACTGCACACTCATCTGCTCGCTCCTCACTCCGTTGCCTTACAATTTCCTGCTAGAATGGAGCGAAGGATTATTCATTCATTTATTCGATACATCGCAACGGTGTGCACATAATCTAAATTCAAGAAATCGCAATCGTCACCAACCGTGAGCATATGTACATAAATATTGTGGAGAAAAACGCTCATAAGGAAATGTTCCGCTACTTTTACCTTGGAAAAAGCCTCTGCCTATAACCTATCTAAGAAAAATAAAAGAAGCTTACCACTGCTTGACTTGTTGGAAGTTAACCTCTACCAAAAACCTACCTGAAAACTTGGAAAAGACAAAATCATTGAAGGAAGCAAATTTTGATAACTTGTTCACAGTACAAGCGAAAACTTTGGCTTAGCCAATTTTTCGTCTTTCTCTGCTGTTGCCACTCCCGACGATCTCCTTTTTTAATCAACTATTTTCACATTTGATGTAGAAATAATTTTCCACTTTGGACCTCTGGCTAGCCAAGCCCTATCTCGTTGGAAACCCCACAGCTTGGCCCACTCTTATCTGCTATTGGAATGGTATACGTAGCTTATTTGTATTTATCGCTACTTTGTTAATTTCTTGTCATTACTGGAATTTTGGCTACTTTTACAGAAGATCTAAAATAATATTCCATTCCAAGACGTGTCTTATTTCAAACGGAACCTCGCCCTTGCATCCAATAGAAATAGTGACGCCACGGTGAATGAATCATTGTTATTCTTTCACGGATATGCAGCCTGGTTGTAATGGTTAAATACCACTGTAAAATAGCCACGGCTGGCAATTCCTCCTCCAATCCTCATCGCAGACCTCTAGAGACTGCGTTAACACAGCCAGTTCCGCATAATTTCGAGTTCAATCTCACCTGACTCCATTTTACCTTGAAACTTGTTTTTCTTACCTGGGGCAGCATGCATCATTGATATTACCCAGGGTAAAAGCGTTCACGCCATGGGTAATTTCCGAGTGGAGAGGGCATTGATTCGTAGAGTTCTAGAGACTGCTTAATGCAGAAGTATGCGCGGAATTTGAGCATTTACCCTGGGTAATCTCAATTATGCATGCAACGCTTGGTATGTCCCTAAATGCCCCGTTTCATCTGTTCTTCTGTTCAATGAGCTATGCATTTTTTTTTGTTTCTTCTAAGATCTGTTTCGTATGGCACATCCTAGGGCATATTCTAATAAATAGATAAATAAGTAAATATGTGAATAAATAAATAATAAATAAGCGAGTAGCTCAAGGGACAGATCAGAGGTTTAAAGGAACAGAGCACTCGTTCTAAAGGTTAAAGCTTCCTGGGTTTTCCAATTTAGCCCTCTCTCTTTTTGTCTCTGACCTTCAGAAGCGATACCTTTTTTATTGCAAGTTTCCTATTTTCCTTACGTTCAACATGCAGAAAAGGGTGTGGACTTTGAATAAAAATAAGGCAAAACTCGGGAATGGGTCAAGCAACAATTTTGAAATGAAAATAATCAAAAGTAACCGCGGTAAAAAATCAGGGAAAATTGAGGTGTTTTGACTAGATTGCCACGGTAATCCCGTCCACATAATTTGCAGGATAAATCTCTGAATTTTCCGGACCTAGCCTTGCATGAAGCGGTGATGTCATAAATAGACATCGACACGTATCCATGTCGATCATGTGACCGTATCCTGACTGATTCCTTTGTTTATAGCACAGCAGCGATAATCGTCATAAGAAGTAAAGCAAACTGAAGGATTGTTTACACTTTTGCAAACCGAGAAAAAAATGTAAACAATATGCGACGAACTGTTCTCGTTTTCTCAGCTGATTCATCTGCGGTTATGTTCCTTGTTCTTGCGATTCTTTCCTCCTCTTCTCATTCCCTGGTTTTCTCTCCAATCAGTGCAAAAGCACATAGTTTGTCTATCGTGGCTGTACTGTATCTTGACCTGTAGGATACTGTAATGAATGTGCAGTATTTATGAAGCGACATCACTGCGGCATTTTTGCATAGAGTTTCAGTCCGCAAATGCAGACATGGGAAAATAATTGAGATTCTTGTGATTGAATTGCGAAAAATCACCTGATTATGCAGATGAATTCGCTGTACAAGTCTTCCTTGCAGTTGTTGCCATTCCTCTTTGCTTGAGCGTACAAGTCTGCAATTGCGGACTGCGACAAATATTTTGCATCCATGTGATTTTAACTATTCTGAACATCCTGGATAAAATCTTATCTGGTTTCGATCGCAGTTGCCGTTCGTTTATACTTTTTCCCCGAGTTCACTGTTCAAACACTTCGTGTTCCAGGTAATGGACGTGTCTGCCCCAGTGAGACCGCCCTCGTGAGTTTTTCTCTCCGTCTCCCTAATACCCGTTTATAGTTTCGCTTACTTTTTTTCTCGAGGAACCGCAAAAATCAGTGCATCGCAGACAAAGCGATAACCCTTTTTATGCTAAAGTCTATAAGGTAACGATCACTTGAAATTAAGAAAATCCCAGATCTCGCCCGCCCGGCGATTTCTGGGTTTTTCTATGGATACGACGAGTGTCCTCATAGGTCACGAGAAATTGCACTCGGATCCCCACACGGGTCGCGATCAGAGAGAAAATTTCAGCCACTCGCGCCCTACGCAAGCCTATTACGTGCCGCGTCGTCTTCTGGAGGGCGGTCGCGGTCCGCATCCGGCAACTGACGGAAAGCCGGCGGACGCTTTCGTCGCCACGGATGCACCGCAAAATCCGCCGAAGCCACGACCCAACACTGAGGTGAGTCACAGTTGTGCGGGGGCGTTTTGGTCCCAAATGGACTCGGGGCTCGATCGAGTCGAACAGCTGATTCTGCGCGTTTTTTTTGTCGGGTTCGCTCGCAGAGGCATCTGCACATCGCGACGCGCCGCATTCCGTGAAGTGCACGCTCCGCCCCCTTTGGAATGCATGCATCGAAGCGAGACAACTGCTGATCGCCTCGATTGGTGTTCGCCGGCAGTCTGCAGTGGACACCTCTGCATTGCGGCTGATCTCTCAGTTCTGTAGTTGCGTACCTAAAGGGAGATAGCCTCATCCCTTCTGCTTAATCCTGGGATACCCTGGGGCTACCTCCATAAGCTGTAGGGATCCCTGAGCTTCCTCTCTTTCTTCCAGATTCTGGATACCATGCAAAAAAAATATCTGTATGCTTACACTTTAGATTGAACAAGCAGCCACAATCCCATAAAGCTGGGTCAGATCATTAGCAATAGGGCGCACTTAACATTTTCTGTTCATATAAACATTATCGGGCACTTACCACCCGCGCGCGTCAGGCCTCCGGTAGGACACTGTACCGCAAGCCGCTATTTCGGAATTTTTGCCGGGACGGACGGCTCAGTTTTGATCTACGACTATCAATAATCTGGCAAAATAATTTAGAACAGCTTTTGAAACATGTTTTGCACTTTTTCTTCAAGTTCAAAAAGGCAAAACAGCCTGACGCTACGCGCGCGCGGGTGGTAAGTATGCGTAGACGCATATTCCCATAAAACTGAGTCAGATTATTAGCAATAGGGCGCGCTTGACATTTCGTGTTCATGCCCAGGTCAAATTTTTAGGATTAGAGCGCACTTTTTCAGCAATAGGGCGCAATTGCCATTACAGCTAGGCCTAAATAAGAACCGAATGCTTACCGAATGCTTTGATTAATTTACCAATAAGAATTTTGTTCTGGAAAGGATCGCGGAATCAATTCGAAAATTCAAATTTTTAAGAAGAAAGAAAAACCCTTCAGCCCTTACCCTTACTCTTTTAGGGTTATGTTGCTATTTCTAAGGCTACTTCTATTGTTTTTTCTCATACGAACACTAGGATTTTCGAACAATTCAGTGTTTAGTATTTGGATATATACTACGTTACTTGGTTCTAACTATAGTCCTTGGCTGATTGCTAGGTCGGGGTCGACTACTGGGTCATATTTTTCGCACTGGAGCGCACTTGCCAGTCAAAGTTAATACCTAGGTCAGATTATTAACATCAGAGCACGTTTGTCATTGAAATTTGCCAACCGCGTTTGTATTAACTCCGAAACACAGTTTTGGCTGCAGAACGTTATATCCGGAAAGGTAACAGCAGCCGAGCTCTGCGATTGGCTGACTGCGTGAATTGACCAATCACGGAGCTTGGCCGTGGTATAACGCTCCATGCCACAGTTTTTGCTTCTTTTAACTGGAAGTATGTCCAAAAGGATAGTGAGGTGAGATTAGGATCCCCAATCCATGGTTCGTGGGGAAATTAGGATCCCTAATTTGTGGTTCTAGTGCCCAAAGCCTCTTTTTAGTAAAAGGGGTGGATATTTTGATCCCTGCGAAGTGTTTATAGTCGTTTTCACCCTCACTGCGCTGCGTCGCCCGGGCTGTCACATATTTATGCGTCCATAGTTGTAACGACAATAACACTACAAAATCATTTGGATTGGTACGCACCATCTTGAGGGGGAATGTTGCCCCCTACCGTGATTGGCGCATTGATTGAATCCGCCAATCACGAATAGCCTGGTAACGCCCCATTTCCTTCATGAAGATCCACGCCCAAGTGTTCCAGCCCTAATTTTCGTGGTATTGACTGAATGATCGATTTTTCTGACTTAAATATTCCTAGAATACACATTCTTATTGTCATGTTGTTGATTTCTTCCACCTATCGACATTTTTTCCCTCTTCTTTCTCCACGGACCTTTTAAGAATTCTTGAATTTAAAAGGGGCAGTGTTGCTGAATAGGCAAAAGTGCTCAGGCGTCAACGAATTGTGTAAACTTAAGTGATTCGTGCTCTCATCGACGATAAACACTTTCCAGTAATAAAACCAGTTTGTGGTTGCACTCGATGAATTGCTTGCTGAGAACTCGACGCGACTAATAATTGACGAAATACCTGGGCGCAGAAAAAATTAGGAGAGAAATCCTCTCGTCGAAAAGTGGCACCTCCCAGATCCCCGCTCAGTGCTCAACGTGTGCTGTTCAGGTGCGTACACCGTCAAGCAAAACCATTGTGAAGACATATATCGAGCCGCGCCCACTGATGGCCGATCTATTGCCGAAGCCTGATTCTCTGAAGGTATTTGTTTGATTTTTCCTGGATAATTTTCTCCAGATGTGAGTCCACTCGCTCCAGGAGAAACGTCGCCCACCGCGGATCCCTCAGCAACCCGTCGCCGCATCGCCTCCGTTCATCCGACGACCCCCGCAGCAGCAGCCGTTCGCTCCGCGGATCGTCAACGGCCCTCGTGGCCCTCTGTCCAGACCAAACGCCTTCTGTCCATTGCCGCCTCCTCAAAAAGACGTGTGCATCTGTGATCGCCCGAACGCACACGTGATTTGCAAGCGGTGGGTTACTTCAGCCATTATTTGTGAGTAATCTCACAACAATTAGGGGAATCCTAGTGAAAACTGCATAGAATGAACTAAGAAAGACGAGAATATTTATTTTTAGAAGATTGGAAACTCATTGAAATTTCTTATCGAGACTTCTTCTGAATTTATAGAGTCAGAGCTTTCTCCAGAAACAGGGAGTAAGGAGGGGGACCAAAGTCCAAGCTTATGTAGGCTAGATTTAGATTAAGACATAGGCGTATACATAGCTTTGCACCAAAGCTGAGGCTTAGGTTACCAGACAGACTCTTCCGACCATTTTTTAGGTGTTCACTCCCGCTCCCCCCCCCCCCCCCC
>JARK01001586.1:193711-223020 GCA_000688135.1 Ancylostoma ceylanicum
GCTCCAGCTCCTTTTTCTCCCATTTTCCCTCTCCAAAAGCTCTATAGAGTCGGAAACGTTCATATATTCGAAATCTTGTAGGTTAATAAATAAATTTATAGTTTTTGTTGAGCCAGGTTCCGAAAAAAAGGTCAATAAGGCGATAAGGCGGAGCAGAGTGGACCATGTTCCTATGATTGGCCCATTCAAGGCCACTTACAGACGCCCTGTTAGGTCCCACATTGGTAATACCTCAACACGTATTTCTGACCAGTTTATCTTCTACCCGGTTGCTCAGCATTTATTTTTAGAACTTTGTTCCCTTTTAATTTTTTTTACAATTGCTTACAGGCATTTTGTCTTTCCAAGCCGTTGTGGCAGTAAAGCTGTAGTGCCGGTCACTCCAACCTCCGAAAAAAAAACCATCACTCTCGCTTCCATATTAAAAGGTCGAAAAATTCATGACTATCATGTACTACATTGTACGTTGATGGAAAATTGTCGACATCATCAGCAATCAAGCCTATTGTGTTGATACAGTACACTCTAAAAAGCAGAAAAGCCTTGCAGCTCTGCATCATGCACTAAACAGCAAGCGCGCCTCTTCCACTGCTCCTTCATGATCCTGCGCCTGCAGCCATGCGCTCAAAGGTCGAACGCGCTTCTTCCGTTGCTCATTCATGATTCTGCGCTGCAGCGTTTCGGCTAGACACCCCGTACGAAGCCCCCTTTGCTTTTGCCTCTCTTACGAAGCCCAGCTTGCCCGACGGCAATCCTCGCTGGGGCCTGACCCACACCCAAGGAGAACGTGTCAGCACCACACAAGTTCGGCCATTATTGACACAAGCGTTAACACTTTTACTCTGGGTAATTTCAGTGATGCATTCAGGGCAGGTTCTCTGTTTTCGTAAGACCTAGCAATTGTCCAAACCAGTTAACTGTGTTCAAATAGTAGGGTGTTAAACTGGAAATGCACGTTTTTGCGTGGAACAAATTTTTTTTGAAACAAAGATACAACAGCTCAGTCCCAGTTCAGTGCAGAATTCGTATTGTTGAATTTTCAAAATCATCCACACAGAGAGTGAGCGCTTTCCTGTGGAATGTCGCAAAGCCGTGACCTGACATAGCAGCTCACCCAAATTTTGATTTCGCCACAGTTTTAGAACTTTTCTCTTCCATATAGGGCTTGAACGATGCAAGCTGGTAGCCGCCTGATAGCACATACTCTGGGCTATTAGGTGTCCCTAGTGCGACTCCCGATTCCAAATCTGAAGAACAGGGCAGTCGAGGAATCAATTTGCAGCCACAATTTCGGTTCAGTTACCCAAGTTCGAGGCCATTTTCGAGTAATCTGTTGTCGCACGAATTTGGCCAATTAATACAGCAGAAATTCTCTTAATTCTTTGTTTGATCTGTGGTGGTGCTCCGCTGCAGTTTTATGCTCTTTAACAACATAAAACCCCCCAAACGGAAATTGTGAAGTTTTGGTCGGTCCCCTTAGAAATTCCTTTAGAAATGAAGAATGAAGAAATTCTTGATAGATCGCATGTGAAAAAATACTACATGAATTGCTCTCTCAGGTGGTTCTAAAGGTTTGGCAAAAAAAATGTTTGGCAACACGTTCACAATGACGTCGAAAATTCAGCGCACATTCCCAATTTCACACCCTAATAACCTTGGCTTTGTTACTATGAAGCTCAAGATGTGACTGTTGAACCTCGTTCAAGAACAAAAGCATTTCCTAAGCGCATGATAAAGCAGCGATAAGTCTCCCGTCAGAATACTTTCCTATGACATGAGGTGAATAGAACACTTTTGCCTACTGTGCAAGGCTTAGGACTGAGTTACTCCGTTCGTTTTTCTCTCGTACAGGTCCCCTTCACGAAAAAAAAAGACTGCAGTGGCGATTCTGAGTCAGCATCGTATTGGTGAACGTCGTTTCTGTTATGTGGATGTTGGTTTGTCGATGATTCGAGTGCAAATACATAAATGCGCTTGTATTGAGTTGTTAAAAAAACGACGGGCGTGGGATGGCTTCCGTCGATAGCAGTGTTCCAAATGAAAGTTGAGACGGATGAGATCGGGTTCACGCATTGGGTGCTTTTATCCAGTTCTTGTTTGAGTATGTGATGAGCTTGGAATATTTGGAATATCTATCATTATTCGTTTAAATTTATAAAAATTTATTCAGCATTTATGTATTGTTATTGACTGCTTCACAGATTGGATAATTTTGGGGAGAGAAGTAAAAAGGAAAGAGTGGTAACAATTTTGTATTTTTTTATTCATCTTCACTGTGGTATTTCAAAGCCATTTTCACAGTTTTGCTAACAGGCATCTTTTCGATTGTTTTCCGATATCTCATCCATCTTCATCTTATCATTTCTCTCATGCATTACTTGTTTTACTCGGAACTACTGAAATTATAGAATTTTTTTCGCCCTCCCCCCTCCCACCCCCAATCACCATCAACTCTTCAAGATTAACTCAGAAAAACCGAAAATCGATTTTTTGGGGTATCCAGAATGCTTCTCTCGACCCGTTTTTTTCACATTTTTCTCTCATCACTGAACAAATTCTTCTGGCACATTACTCAGTGTGTGAATAGTTCCTGGATAAAGATTGTCGCGATCCTTACTGTCCATAATTCCCATATTTCCCAGTTCTTCAGGTCTCGCACTTCTGAAAAGCATTTTAACACATTCGCGACAATGCACGTTTTGCGTTTTTAGCCACTTCGGACCAACGCGAATTTTTGCTTTTATTTCTAAGGAGATAGCCGTGAAGAGGTGTATTCGGTGTGATGATCAAGAATATGAAGTCTGTTCTGCATGCTGAAGCATTTCTGTAATGTTACGGTACTCATACTGTACAAGCTGTAGAGGACATTCTCCTTCAGGATCTCGCCAAGCTCTGCAAAGGAGGTTATTTTGCGTGCTGATCACGAATATGGCATTCATTTTGTACACAGACGCGCTTCTGAAGAGTTACGGTACGAATACAGTACCAGTCGAAATATGGAGTACTGCCATACATTAAACAGAGTTTGCCTCATAACTTTCCAGAAAATGTAAATTACATAGATGCCATATTATGTAGTGATCAGCACTTGGAATAACCTTTCTCTCTGAAGTTTTGCTAGATTCTAGAAGAAAAACTGCACTTACAGTATGTTTACAGTAACAATATAAAAATGCTTTGCAGTACAAAAATGATATCATTTTTGTGCACAACATCTTAAATAACCCCACAATTCAAAGTTTCACTAGATTTTGCCAAAAATTTCACTTACAGTACCTACAGTATGCCTACAGTAACCTTACAAAACCGCACCATGGTACAAAATGGATATCATATTCGTGACCAGCATGTCGAATAACCCCTAAGGGACACATTTAGGAAAATTTGATTGAAAAAAGGGGTTAGAACAGATACGATCCACCGGTGGGTCGTATTGTCCCTTACGTAAACTCCCGTACGACCCACCGGTGGGTCGTATTGTCCGTTATGTGTTAAATTCAGAAAATCTGAGGGAAAATTGATCTTATGATATCCATTTATCATTCCATCTCACAGATGATGACAAAACTATACAGCTACAGCGATGAGTCCGTGTCTTCTTATTGAACTTTTCCTTACTCTTATCCTAAGCTTACACAATTTTTATAATGTTCATAGTGCAATATGGACGATTTACCTCTAATGCTTCCAAAAACTCCGATGTTACTAATGTGATGAGTCGCACTCGGAAGGGGCAGAGAGGCCGAGCTCTATGATTGGTCGGTAGGATGAATCGTTCAGTAGTAGCGTTTAGCCATATTGCCGTTTCCGAGTGCAATGCTCTACGGCCATTATCAGAATTTTTCGAGCCCCAATCTTAAACTTCCCAAGTTTCAAATTTCACCAATGGCTAGCTCTATTCCTAGCACACGTACTGGCGCCATCAATAGTCTTTCTGAGATAATATAGGCAGCCTATTTGATTTTGATTTTTCCTGGAATAGCAACAAGCTTGCTATTTCTGCATCTCATTCCTCAACCACTCAAATCTCCACCGCTTCCAGATGTGGCTACGAATGCATTGGACGAGTTCAGCTGGTGTGCGACTTACATCCAACATCGCTCTCGCTGATGGATATGCGAGAGTGCGGCAATCCCATCTGTAGGAGTATACAGATATTCGAAGCTGTCTCGTTCAACGATGGCGAGATTCTACCGTAGCCGTAGCACCTCTGCGCCATACCACACGGGTAACTGCATGACACCACACACACAACACAACCCACAACACAACACTAACGAGAACTTTTGACTTCAGTTCGTTGTTGAACTGCTCTCCGCTCCCCCATTCTCTGGCTCTCTGTCTCGATTTATCGCCCCTCGGGCTAACCCATAGATTTTATTAGCGCTGTGGAGAGCTTCGATTATATGTTGTCTGCGTTAATTTCGTTTCTATGACGAAACTGACATCCTTGATGGATGTGGTATGGGTGTTCACAAATATTCGCATTGAATTTTCACATTGTGTGCATTTACTTGTTGTTTGTTTGTACTGTAATTTGTTTCATCTGTGATCCATAGCGACGCATAGGACGGTTGCTCCTCGACTTTATTTTTCTTTCAGTTATCCGCTTCACATTACAGCTCATACATCAGTTGTACATAATTATGATTCCCTCGAGGAGGATATTATTTTACCAATTGTATTGTAGATGTTAATGTTGAGATAAATTATTAAATGGGACAACAACGAACACTTCACAAGATGAGGTTGATTCCAGAAATTGCAACTCAACAATGAATAGAAAAAATGTACGAAAAAAAAACCAAATATCTTATGATGTTGGTGGGAAAAGATGTCGAAAACAAAGTTACAACAACAAATACAACACACGTGGATACACGCTCATCCAGAGATTCATTGATGCGCTGAGTATTATCTGTAGAACTTCCTTCCGTAAGGGCTGACGCTGCGAGGCCTTAATAGAGAAGTTTAGATAATCCGCTAAAGCCTCTCAACACATTAACATGACCATTTTTGCATCTTTGGAGAACATTTATCACCTGAGATTTCTTCCAAAAAAATTCACGACGACTCTTTCAAGTCTACGGCGACTGTTAAATCTTAACCAAAACCACAAATAGCCAAACTATAAAGTATGTCCTACCTTGCTCCACCTCCATACTCCATAGCCTGCCCGAAATTCTCTCTAGCAAACGCCGAGTATGACTGACCAAACTGAAAACCCAACTCAATCAATGAACCAGACTGTAGCTATAGGTGAAAATATAGAAAGAGGAACAGTACTCACTGGTGGGATTGACGTATTCCCACGGCCTCCCGCACCGCCACCACCCATTGTAGGATATGTGATACGCTCCACAGGGTATCCACCCTTGCGCGAGCTGAAAATACCAGATTTTCCTAAATGTTTCAGTGACAAGAGAAAGAAACAGAGAAACGACTATGTACCCGTCAGCGAACTCATCGAGTGGCTCGACAAAGCCACTGATGTCTCGAATTGGTGCGTCTCTGCCACCTGCATAACGACCGGCTCCGTATGGTTCTTCACCATAGCGAGGACCAAGTGGTTCATCGCGGCGTCTATAGCAAAAATACACTGAGAAAGCTGATAACTAGTACGCATCGAAGTTTTCCACAGCAGCAATGAAAGGAAACGTGATCAAACAATAAGAACAATTATTTCATACAATTAGAACAAATTTAACAATCTCGCACGATTATTGTCAGCTGAACGCCAAATACAATGAAAATTTCCATCCTATCCAAAATCCTACAAATATAGAACTCACCGACTAAAAGCCTGATCAACCAGAGATGGTGGCATCGGTCGAGACGGAACATCGTTGTATGCGCTCATTGGCATGTCCTAAAATCAAAATGCTGACCAATACAACTTTCTGATACAAAAACAAAAGCATTGCGGGAGGGAGGCTACTCAAAAATTGCTTAGAATGTTAGCAAAATAGCGGCATCTCAAAAATCATAACCCATTCATACCCTGTCATTTACAGTATTCAACATTGCCCCCATAGCGGATCCGAGTCCAAGTCTCTCCACCTGTCTTGCTGCTTCAAAAGATGACGAATTGTCGTGAGCAGCTCGACGCATCACTTGTTCCAACTTGTGCATATCCCTAGAAAATAGCTAATCAATAAAGTACTGCAGTACTTCGAAGGAAAATCACATACTCCTGATAAGGAGGTCTCGACCACGGGGATACGCCAGCAGGGCCAGATCTCGTAGGGAAAAGTGGAGGTATCTCTCTCGAACGTGGCTATAAAAAGGAATAAATGGAAGGACGTAACCCCTACGTAAACCAAAATAAACCCACATCTTGGAAAGGAAGTGGCTTTGAACGGAAACGATCCCTGCCACCAGATCCGCCGCCGAAGTAAGCCGGACCGGTCTGCCACTCATTGAAAGGATTTCTCTTTGGTTGTATTAGAGGCCTCTTCTTAGCTCCGGCGCCTTTCGCGGCAGCAATTTGTTTGGCGCCACTCTGCTTTACAGGTTGCCCAGACTGCGGTCCTCCATTCTTCTTTGGGAATGCTAAAGATGAAAACCTTGTGTAACAGGAAAGAACATATCTATTGATGACGGCATAGGTACCGACATGTACAAGTCATGAAATCGTTAGATGTACTGTTTTCAAAAGCAGAGTTCTACCTCATCTTGGTGTTTGAGATCCCGACAACATCGGCGCCTTCATGAGAAGGTGATTTCAATGAAATACATGTAAATTTGTAGAGATGCCAGCAAGCCCATCTTTCGGTGCCCCTATTTGAGGGTAGCCTGCAGATGTTTATCCAGCGGGACTCGCACCGTGCATCGCACAGCGGAGTGGCGAGATTTACCGGGAAAGGGTGCATCCAAGACATTCGTCTTGAATGGAAGGGAGAAGCCCGCCAATTCCACTTATTTCCTATTCGGAAATAGGGTGTTTGGCATTGGTGAGGAAGTTCATGTATATCATTAAAATCAACGTTGACTGGAAATCAACGTCGTCTGGAGTTAATTTTTCAAAACAAATTTCATACACCGGAATGAGGTAAAACTATGCTCTTAAAAATTGGTTGAGGTGAAAACCGACGAGCTCCCTCGTGTACGCCCCTGATGGGCAAAAGGGAACGAGGGGTGCCGAACGCTTGCTGTTATAACACATTTTGGTAATGTGGTGAAAGCGCGTGATATCAACGTGATACCAGCACAAACGCTCACAAAACCAGGAAAGTCATGCAGTGTTCCACAAGATCATATGAACGCCATTGATTCGTGATTCAAATGTCAACTTCCAGAGGATCTCAACACTGTTGGTGTCGGACCACATTAGGAGTCAACAACAGGCTTCACCAGCAGTGAAAGCTTGCTTAGGACCACGAGCCACAAAAGTAACTGACCCCTCTTTTTTGTATACTGCCAGGATCTCTCCTGGAACTCCACCGGTACCGTCTGGGTTACATAGAATGACTCACTTTTTCCAGCACTAGCATCCAAGCGAGGTTGCTTTGCGGCAACGCCGCCTTCTAATGTCGTTGATGAATCACTTTCTGCCGAACGCTTTCTGAAAATTCGACAACATACACACCATTACAATCCCATAGGGACACGTGTGGACAGGGCCAGTTGGGAAATGGCTTCAGCCAAAACCACCATGTCGAGCGAATCGACACTTCAGTGGATCCTGCTTGTATGCAAGTTAATCCCAACAAGCAACACAACGCCAGCTCACATCGTGACTCTTTTTCCAAGAACAGCTGGATCTCTTCTACGAGACTGCACCATGCATTTGAAAGACAACATCACGACATGTATCGGATGTTGCATTCTTACGCATAACTTCAGAAAACATTGCAATAGAAACTATTGAACACAAATTTCAACTGGTTCGAATACCGAACAAAAGCCATACGTTGAGGATTATTCCTCTAGGAAATCTAGAAGACCATTCCTCTTGGTATGACTCAGATGAAATAGTATGGAGCCAGATGAATAACGCAAAGTATAAAAACATGGCTTTGACCTGCATTTTCGTTTAAGTAATTCATTAATTGTACTACTTGTATTGCTTGTATCTGTAGTATGATTATCTCGAACTATCGACATTTCGAACAACTCGTTTACACGAGATTCTCCGGGGCTAGGTTTCATGAACGCGTAATCGAGCGGATACAGCCCAACGAAGCACAATTAAGTAGACCCGTAATAAAGTGTCTTGGCGGTGGGATCAACTGCCTGCAGAACTCACCGCCACAATTAAGGCGCTGATCGCATGCGCGATGATCTCATACACTGTGGAGAAAAGAGATCGTCAACTACTGTGCTGGAACCACGCAAGGGCGGGGCGTTGAGCTCATCGCATGAAGTGTGATGATCGCTATGCTTCTTCGCCTGAATAGTGTGAGCTGCGAAGAGAAGCCGAGTGACGCATCCTGAATACTTCCCTCGACGTCTTTTCGCACCTCATACTATTTAGACGAAAAAACATGGCACGCTCCAGCGCGATGAAGTTAACGCCCCAACATGCACGCTCCCAGCACCGCCGAGAAGGTGACGATCTCCCATTTCTACAGTGTATGGAGATCATCGCGCATGGAGCAGTGCTTCAAATTAACGGGGAGTTCTGAAGGCAGCTGATCTCACCGTCAAGACACTTTATTAGGAGCCGAACTTTCACGTGCTGCGACTCGTATCATTACCCAGTCCATACGATGGCCAATCGTTTGCGTGGATATCGTTTCATTAATCCCAGGCCGGAGAGTCGATTGTTCAAAATCCTAGATTCATTTCATTCTAATAACAAATGATTTCATTCAGTCATCGTTTGACAATATCGGTTTGTCAAATAACTCCGTGCCATCTTTTTCATTTTTTGCCTGGTTTTCCTAGATTTTGCGGTGAAGCGTACATACCCATTCGGAGACACAAACAGGCAGACTACAGAGACGACGAAAGGACTCGTCGTACCCGACAAACTCTCGACGTGAAACGACACAACTTTATTTGACACCCCAATACTATACATAGTGTGGTATTTGAACCCACAACAAATATAATTATATGATTCGTCGGTATCGTTGCATACCGGACGAGCTTTTCTTCAGAATATAAACACTCAGTAACTGATATCATGACAAATCGTCAGATATCAGACTACCCGAGGAAATACCATCATGAAGATACACCTGATCGAGAGGAAGTCGTTCTCAAAACGCTTCCTTATCCCTTCCAATTTAACTGAGGTAATAAGATTCGAGCGAATCAGGCCCCTCAACACGGTATCATTGTACTGCGCACAGGCAAGAAGCATCCGGTCCAGACTGCACTCTGCTCCGCTTAATTCCGCTCAAGGGTAAAATACGGAGAAATTTTATGATTGTTAAATGATGTTATGGGTCACAAGGAGTGATTATTTGATCGCTACCGATGACTACTGTGGCAATAAATAGCACGTATAGTGAGTGTCGATGGTGGTGCTTTTTCCGAGGACTTTATATAGGAGGATTATAGAAGCATACGGCACGACCGCGCCGTCCGCGCTGGGATTCTCGCCTCAACAACAAACTACGAGGTTTCTTTATAGTTAGCATCAAATTTGACGAAAAAAAAACTATCAAGAAACCCCTGATTTGCCGCTATGAAGGCGATTTCAGCGCGAGCGACGTGGCCGCGTCGCGTGCTCCCCGTCTCCGCGGAAAAAGCATCGCAGTCGACGTTCACTGTATGCACTGGGTAGGGTTCGATAGCGTGGTTTCGTGACCCGATCAAACCACACAGATGCTTGAAATTTGAAAATCTAGCGGAAAGATCTCTAAGACTCCGACTGTAATTTATGGTTTAGGAAGTTTTCAGTGTGAAGAATGGCTATCATAGTAGTGAGCGAGACTTCGTCGCTTGATTCAAAGGCGATGCCAGTGAATGCGCGTGTTTTTCAACCATCCCCCTTTTGACTGTGAAGAGGCCTGAGCCAGTCAACTCTTAAGTTGATCTGCACATCTCTCCACCTTATTCTGAGAGAAAATGCCTTCTTAAACAGACGCCAACAATTACGGCGCCGCGCTAGAAAGCACGCAGAATCTACTTTTCGAAAATTATGCTTCTCTCCATCCCAAAAATTGAAAAAGGCTGTGCCAAACAGTCAAAAAAACAATGATATGTATACTGGAGACGTACTTCGCTTCACCACCGTCAGTCTTTCCTGCTGCTTCTGCCTCTAGAAGTTTCTTCCTTTCTTCCCTCCTCTCTCTCTTCCTTTGACGTTTTGCAGCTTTTCTGTCAACTCCATCAGCAGGTAATATCTGAACAGAACAGTCTGTGCACTAGACAACAACGCTTTCGATAAGAGGAAGCCGAAAATAAATCTGACGAACCTTCTCGCCAGAAGCGTAGATCTGCTTCAGCTTTTCTCGATTCTGAAGAGAAAAAAATGTTAACTATGCAATTATCTCACGTGCTAACTTCGCATTTAAAACGACTAACCTCTAGAATTCCTTTCAGCCTTATTTCCTGGGCTTCACGAACTTCAGGATCATTCGAAAATTGACTAAACGAACCATTTTTGTAGAAAGCATGAGAAGACTCTACATAAACAAAATGATATCAAAGAATAAAAACGCACTCCACAATCAGAGTACGATCGGTTTGTGCAGTAGGTGGTATGCCCACGTTCAAAAGAGGCACTTCTGCGGTGTCCCACTTCAGTGCATCAACCTTAAAAAACAACAGGAATAAGTGTGACTGTTCCGTAGATGAGTAATAAATATGGTTAGACTAAAGAGAAAACCCACATTGGTGCCCATGAATTTCAGCTCATTCAAATAGAATACTCCGAACTGCGTGAGGTTGAACCTCACAGTTCCATCTTCCTCAATTCTAGCCATGAAATCAAACACCTCCTTGGGCAAGCGGACCACCTTTCGCTGAAATTCCATCAGTGATATGCAGAACCACAGAAACACATGGTAAATGTGGAACTATTTGCTTGCATACGTTGTAGGTCCGCTTCTTTTCAGTGGTTTCCTCACCACCTTCTTTGTCGGCTTTCGGAGTTTCGCCTTCTCCTTCGCCTTCCTTCGTCTCAGTCGTCGATTTAGCGAAGCTGGAGTTCTCTTCTTCCTACAAAGAGGAGATCCACTCTTGAACAGAACAAAAGGAACTAGAATCTTCAGAAAGAAAAAGAGAGAAAACCAACATGTGGCTTCCAAGCATTTGGATCACTAGGAGTTTCGTTGGCTTCACTTGTTTTCTCAACACTGTCCTCTGCTTCACCACTGAAAAATTTTTGAAATTGATTTCCACATCGAACAAAAAGAATTAAACCACTCACTTCTCTGCAGTATCGACTTGTTCTTTTGCTTCCTCTCCATTTTCAGCAACTTTGTTCGTATCGCCATCTTCCAGTTTCACCTCAGTCTCCACTTTCTGTAAGTACTGTATTTAGGGATGTCTGTAGATTTGTGCCTAATCTGTCACAAGCCACCAACGCCCGCTCGGGAGACTCGTCCACTCTAAGTGAGCAGAAAGCCTGGAACCTTCCCAGAAACGTTCATGAATACGGTCACAGGAAACGTGAATCACGACTGCACCCCGCCACTGGTCTGTGGCACACCCTACGTGGTGCGGCGGACACTGTAGCTATCGGGTATTGCTGCAGCTACTCTTGTCAGATATTCGGGCGGGAGTCCCGCACTACAAAATGACGATTCCCGCTCGAGTGTGAGCAGAAGTCATCAAAGTTGTGAGTTTTTGTCCCTCAACGTCCCGATTTTGTCCAGCAAGCGCTGGCGGAAGATAGGATTTTGTCGTGAAAATGACCAGCACCATAGTCCGAGAGACCGGATCCCGCCCCGAAAATGAAGAGCGAAACTAAGCAAAATAGCGCGGTGAAGATATGGAATGCGCATGTGCCTCGTGTGCGGACGCCGGTCGCTACTAGCGGATCCAAGGCGAGTATCTGCACCCATTTCGTCCCGCGAATTGCGGCGGGAGACTATATTTTGTCTCGAAATGCCGCAGGCGCGTGCAACCGCGTCCCATTCATATCCCCTGGTCTCCGTACTCGGCCACGGTCACAACAGGGCCTCGGTAGGCCAGACGAGTCCCGTATGACACCACTCTCCTCCGAAGCAGAGGGGAGACAGTCTTACCTACAACTGAGGCCTTTATACGTATACCCCTCACTTTATAAGGGTTACCACCAGGGAGGAGCGGAATTCAGTTCCGGAAGTCGGAATTTCTTTAATTTTGGGGTCATAGAAGGATTTAAGTTCTAGGTTTCTGCAAAATTGGCAGTAACTGATTGTGAAATGCACGAAGTCAGAGATGCTGTTTTGTTCCCCCCAATTTTCTTGTATTTCAGGGTCCTCCCAACTCCCGGTCTTACGTGATGCTTCCACTCATCCCTGGTTACCACGTGTCAATTACAAACCCGCTCCATTAGACATTTGACTCGATATCGAAATGTCGACATCGAGTCAAGTCGAATAATTCGAACTGCCGTTCTTTTTCGAATAATCGATATCATGAAACATAGATCTTGTGAAGTTTGCTCAAAATTCAGCGTTAGGACTGACTTAACATTCGATCCATTCGAACAGTGACTATCCAAAGGTCGTATCGAGTCAATCGAGTCAAATGTCTACGCTCCATCTTCCCGTCAATTGCGAAGCACAACCAAATTGATGTCTACGCCGGTACATCGAATTTTGTCCCGAACATGATAAGAGAGCATTTGGCAGGCGGGACTACCTCCAACGCGGCGAAGGTGATACGTCGCGGTAGACCAGCGGAAAGGTGCAATCGTTATCAACCATCCCTGTTTGTGCACCCATTCATGTTCACGCCGACGCAGCGCAATGGCGCCGAAGAATGAGTCCGTTAACGGATAAATTACACTGCATAGCAGAGTGGATAAGAATCGTTGGGAAATGATACATAACCAGTGTTTTCCTGCACTGCTAAACATATTGATGGTGGGCTCATAGCCATTCTTAGGAAAGACTGATGAAAAAATACCTCAGCAGCATCAGCAGCAGCCACGTTTGTCACTTCTTTCGCATCAGTCATCTTGAAATCGTACCCAAAAGAGAGAATCAACCTAAACATAACAGTATGAGACACAAGATTGGATCACAACATGGAAGCAGACCGCGTTACTCAAAACATGGGAGGAAACAACTGATAAGTGAAAAATACGATGTGTTAACTTCGAATTAACGAGTGAACCACAAGTGAAGCGAGAGAAGAACACCACAGTATCGCAAAAGCTCCACACGGAACACCCAATCTCAGCGAACAGCAACGAATAATGCTGACTTATCGATTGGGAACGGCTACTCCACGACTGCCACGCCCATCTCACCTCATTTCGCGTCCGTTCGTGGACATTCACGTGAATGATAAGAGTAGATCGTGTAAATCCAAGATGCATTAGGAACCCATTTCCAAGGATAACAACAAAACAGGTAGGAAGGTGCATCGAAAGTGGTCTAAAGAGTAGGGGCAAGGAAGGGGGATGGGCGATAGCAGAGAAGCCACTGAATACGGACTGAATTATAAGAGTGACCAATCAAGGGACTGATTTTACAAATTTTTTGCCTAGAATTTATTAAAAGGGGTCACTTGGTGCCCTAATCATGAAAATTGCACTAGTTTTCTATCTCAGCCTCATTTTTGTGGGGATATGACAAGATTACAGAAAATCCTAGCGTCCTGAGATTTGCCATGGTTCGTGGAAAGCCGGACATTCTGGGATTATTCTGTTGTAACTAACTACTCCACTGATCACACTACATGAAAACGCCCATACTCACGACTAACTATGCCAATCTCTTGTCTTGCACCCTTTCTTCTATTAGGATGCAAAACTATGGACGCGCGCTGTTTTCTACCGCCTTATTGGAATCACTCCTGGGCACCTCTTCCGAAGAATTTGGAATTGCATGAAATAGCAAGTCATGGCGCATCCGTGCATATATCTTGTTGGCTAATCACCAATTTCCGACTTATGAAGAAATTTAGAATGTGACAGACCAAATTTATGGACGTCCCATTCGTGAGTTATGTGGCTTTGAACAAGGAAAAACAGCAACAGAATCCCACGGCACTTCATATTAGACATTCAGAGAATATTTGCTCTGCTATTCGAGCAAGTTCGCGCGATAATCGGCAAACTGAAAATTCCCGGAACTTGGGTAACTGAACCGAAATTTCGGGGACTCAGCGGATTCTTCCAAAGAGGCACTTGTTTTTTGCTCGAAAGAAGGCGAAGGTCCATCGATATCAATGGTGGATACAACTCGAATTGAGATGTTATATCGCCGTTTTTAAAATAGTTTTAGTTTCACCCACAAACGCGCACTTATCGTTTTACATCTTAATACCATTTCAGCTAGGTTGTCAATGGTAAACCAGGGCTAGGATTCATGAACGTGTCACTAGGCAAAATCAGGCTAGCAAACCAATTTCCGCGTCTTCGGTCTTCTAGCTCTGTGTAGCCTCTACAAGAACCTTCAGGCTGACTATAGTTGGTTTGTTTGGTTATCGTTTCATGAATCCTAGCCCAGATGGTGGAAAAACAAAGGATAAACATGGCAAAAGGTGAGTATAACCTATTGTATATATGTATGTAGGATTGACATATGCGAAAAATAGGACCTGTTGAGCAGTCAGAAGAACACTAGCAAAGCCTTCACCTCGTAATCGCATAACTATGTGAAGTATTAAGCACCATCTAGGTAACAAGTGAGAGTAAGTTAAAAATCCTCCTCGAACGAGGTGAGTGGACCACGCCACAAGCCGACAGGATATGAGGGTGACGGTAGGGATCGATACGATCAATAAAACGGAGCAATGGATTTGACGCACTAATGCAGAATTCCTGAGCTACAGTAGCACGACGTTAAAATTAACAACATTTCCACGTTTCTCCGGGAAAAAAGTCCACGTCTTTGGCGGAACTGAGTGCTGCGTTGCAAATATAATAGTAGGTGGGTGCTTCGAACTTTTTTCATGTTCTCTGAAACACAAAATAGCGCTTGTGTTTTGTCAGGACCAAGGTTTTCGCTTTTTCTTCTATTTCGGGGTGGAATCTTCACCTGCTCACTTCAATTACTGGAGTAATCGTTTTTACTTAGGAATGGATGACGATAATCTCTTTGGTGGAGACTTAAGCGAAAGCAGCAGTGATGATGAGATTGCTCCGGACAGCTCTAAAGCCCCTCCACAACAAATGAGTGTTGTCAAAGAGGAACGTGTCGTCGTTAAGGAAGAGAGGTAATGTATTCGCTTAAGCTTTTTTATCTCTTAGATCTGGCTAAAATTAGTCGACAGTGATCTAGGGAAGAGCCGCCAAAGCCGAAAGTGACGTTCTCACTGGCTGACGAGGAAGAGTCGAACGACGGCATGTCGATTCTCAGCGGTTTGGGTGACACAGGGGCGCTGAACTTGCCGGTTACCAAAGCTGCCAAAAGAAAGGTGCGTTTCCATCTCCTAGGCCACCCTTCCCACTCAAAATTTCAGTTCATTTCACATGAATTCACCCACTTAGGCTCCCTCACCTTCGCCAGCGAGTAACGAGGCCAAGCGGGTTAAATCCGAAGGTCACCTCACCGAGTCCACGTCTACTGCGGACTTTCAAGAAGCCTTGAGTTTGCTGAACGATCCAACAGGAGGTTGCTCATCATGCTTTTCCTTCGTTTTTTGTTCTGCTGGCTTGGTATGTTGATGATTTTCAGATGTTTTCGCCACACCCACTGCTCCTGCTCCTAAGAAAATCATCAAGGACAAGAACAAAGTGGGAGTTGTCAAGGTATGAAAAGTTATGGATTGTTATGGAGTTATGTTATGGATTTCACTTGGCGAATTTCCCGCATCAATACTTTGTGATCGTTTTCTAACTTAACATAGGAATAAAAAATAAACCGTGACTATATTTTTAGAGTAGCGAACGGTGGGGGAAATCTAAGTGGGATAAGGTTTTCGGCTGCACAGATAAATCATTGAATCATCAGCGCCAATCGTCACAAATAGGTTGAAAAGTGCAAACAATTTGACTATATTCGTCTGTAAAGGCTGAAGGGCACTATTCAACTTTACTGGCCCCAAAATCTTCAAAAAAATTTTTGGCTGAAACGTTGCATAGAGGGGTTATTTGAGGTGCTAAACACGAATATCGTATTCATTTTGTACCGTAACCCCATTTTGGTAGGGTTCTGGTAAGGTAACCCAAGATACGGTACCTCACAGAATCCTATCAAATTTTGCCCAGGGGGGTTATTGGGGGTGCTGATCACGAATATCGCATTCATTTTGTACCGTAACCCCATTTTTGTAGGGATACGGTAGGTATACGTCATGAAATCCAGAGAAAATGCCAATTTCAAGGAGAAGACGAAGATGGCATGCAAAATAAGGTTGATATTCGTGATCAGCACCTCAAATAACATCCTTGTGCAAAATTGGAGCGAATTCCGTGAAGTGCCGTATCTCGGGTTACCCTACCGTAACCCTACCAAAATGGGGTTGCGGTACAAAATGAATACGATATTCGTGTTCAGCACCTCAAATAACCCCCATAAGCAAGGTTTCAGCCAAATTTTTTTTGAAGATTTTGGGGCCAGTAAAGTTGAATAGTGCCGGCTGAAGCTTCATACCAATTTATTCTGAAACACATTTCTGGCGACTTACTGTTAGAAACTGTGACCATCCTAAGCATCGCCAGAATATTTTTGGGTACAACTACCATAATTGGTTGCATACACAGTGACTGTCAATGGCGCTGCTTTTTTCGCAGACACGGGAAGCACGCGGCGCGGCCGCATCGCTCGCGCTGGTCTCACCACCAGAGTGGGGAATTCGGGTTGATAGTTTCTCATCAAATTTGGTGTTGAATGTCAAGAAAATCCTATAGTTTGCTGTCGCGGCCAGGATTCCGGCGCGAAGTCTGTGAAAAGCGTGTCGTCTTCGACGCACAGTGTGTGTATGTGAATGCAGTTGATGGCCATAATTTTTTTTGGATGAAAAATGTTTCTCAATACAACATTTGCAACTTTTGGTGGCACCAATCTATTTGTTATTCAACTCATTTTCCTCCAACACATCATCTTTAGGCATTTCCCCATCTCCAGACTACTTCCAGAGTTTTGATATAGGGTTCAGAAGGATTTTTTTCAACAGTTTCCTTTCACCATTATGTACATACGATGCTGGAGTTCACATAAGCTCACCTTTTTCATTGGACGTCTAACATCTATCGCTGTTCATTCGGCGTTCTTTAGCGACGGCTTCTAAGTTCATTTTATAGTTGACTTCTTCTGATTTTCGACTTTGTAGAAAGAGAAAGACGTACGATTCGCACCAGATGTCGCTCAAATGGACAAGCCTTCAACTAGTCAACCGAAGCCACCTGAGAGTACAGTTCCGAAAACGGAAAACGAAGAGGTGTAGTATCTGGAACGTTCAGCTATGTTTTGATTCTTGTTGTTGAAGTTTACTCTAGTTTTACAATTTCCAGGAGGATTCTCTCCCAATTAAGCCGCTAAACGAAGAAGACGAGTTATTGCGTTTGAAAATGCAGGTGCATATTTTCACCCCTTTCTAGCCTTATCATTTCAATTCATTCAATTTCATTTACAGATTCTCATATCGAATTTCTCACAAGAGCAACTAAATAGATATGAGATGTACAGAAGGTTGGTTTCTATTTAATTCTATTCGATTTTATTTTGTTTTGTTTCACCTCAAATGAGGAGTTCACCTCATAGAAGGATGTTTTTGTGAATTGATTGACATTACTTACCTTACATAACTTTACGACAATAATCTTGGACTGATAAAAAAGGAGTGTCAAGTCGGGTTATAGATAAAGTGAATGATTATTTCTCTTCACACTTATCTGGTTTCGGAGGTTTACAGGAAGTGTGGTTACCTATGCTTTTTTTTGGGTTTGAGATAGGCGATAGCTTTGATAATCTGGTTTTTCGGGGCACGAATCGTATCAGTTTCTTCAACCAGGCTGAAGAGGCGCACCACGCCAGCGCAGATGTTGTGAATCGGACGAAATAAGACATGTTTGCTAACGCCCCAATTAATGCAGCAGCTAGCTTGCACTTGACGAGCGCCCCTCTGAAACAATCCACGAAGTCTACACTCTCCCAAGGAGAATTTCCATCATTTCTGTCTTCATATTTTGTTGAACTCTTCGTGCTAGTATAGTACATACGTGTACCATCAGAATTAGTTGACAACTGCGCATAGATTTTAACTTGTCTACTTCTATGCCCAGCACGGGAGTGTAAAGCACGGTGTGTTTCTGTTTTCACAGTGTATTTTGCAGGTCTTCTTTCCCGAAATCAACTATTCGTCGTCTCATTCATCAATTTACGGGTGTTAATGTTGGACAGAATGTAGTAATTGCGGTAGCAGGACTTGCGAAGGTGATTTTCAAGCCTCTTTCTAACATTTTAAGACATGTGTTTCCTTATAATATTACTCCCCAGTTTTTTCTGTGAAATTCACAGTTGTAGGTCTTCGCATGCGAATTGGTGGAGGAGGCCTTGGACATTCAAGCTAAAATGACCGAGACAGGAGAACCACTGAAGCCAAATCATCTCCGCCTTGCGTATTACTCATTGGAGCGTCAAGGGAAGATTTTCCCACAGAATAGTCAAAGAAGAAACCCCTTCCTATGAGATCCTACCTCAATTTAGTGCTCTGCATGTTATCTATGTACTGTATTTCTTGTGTACACTTGTTGTTTAAGATGAAATAGTTGCGGGTTACTAGAGAATTTCTCAAAGAACTGCACTTGATTATGTATTTGAATCAAAGCTACTCCATTAACCTTTCAATACAGAATTGTAATAAGTCTTCTCTTGGAAAAAAGTAAATATTGAAGCTTTTTTGGAGTTACGGCGTGTTCAGCGCCTCAACGCAAGCTTTATTTTACTGTCATCATTTGATTAAGTTTTCAATTTTCGAAAGCGATTAAAATGAAATGACTTGTCCTACTCTTACAGATGAGCGGTGCGCCATATAGTGGCGTCCCGACGATTCCACCCCCACAATTTAGCACCTTCACAACTGTGATTGATCCCCCTCGACCATTGCCAGATTTTGTTTCAAAGCCGCATGCACACGGTGCTGCTCCTCCCACGGTACAGTGCAATTCACAGTTGCCTTCAATCTCAGTATTAGTTTTCATACTCATAGAAGTTGTCACATGCAGGTCGCAGTGCCATATCCAGCCGTAGACGCTCAAGCAGACATTCCTGCTGTGACGGAGACTTCTGGGGAAGCTAAGCCTAGTACAGTCCAGGAATCTTTTGCAATTACACCGAATGATCCTGGCGAGAAGGTACGGTTTTGAGTTCCCACACTCATTTCATTTTTATGTGACTTTTTTCTGGTGTAATGAGCTGAAAATATTCCGAGACTGGCAACTACAATATGGCGTACGTTTGAAAATGCTTAAGACCGTGCGCGGCCCACCCCTTGTCTACACCTGTCCGGAGTTGACTGTAGACCGGTTCTGGTTGTCTGCTGCACCGAGGCAGCGGGCCTGCTGGGCAGAGACACGGGGGTAAACCGAAACATCGTGATTTCCCGCTGCCTCGGGAGGTGCAGTAGACAACCAGAGTGGGTCGTACGCGGTCTCGCCTCTTCTCTACGACCGTTTGGAGTTCACTGTAGCTGTGTTCTTACTTGTTCGTGAGGCTATGACGTCGCAGCAGCGGCAACATGTGCGATGTGAAGGGTAATGAAGCTGATGCATTGCGCGGTTACGCGTCGTTTTCGAAGGAACTAGTATGAACTGAACGCGATGACCATCCACGACGTCGCGTGATTATACACCAACTGCAATGTGAACGCTGCTTGCGCACACTCCCACTTGGTACCAAACGTTTTTGAATAGTTTTTCCATGCGCGACGGTTGTATCGCGGTGAAGTATAAACACAGCTAATTGCCACAATGTAATCTGATTACACATGCATCTACTAAAGACCAACCGCTTTTGAACAATGTACTCGTGTGCGATGGTCGCATTGCACGAAGTATATACATGGCTTTTTGCGCGGTGATTGGCAATGAGCAGGGCGATGAGCAATGCCTGTCGACCACCTGTGAGTCGAAAGCGATACATTGAATTGCCTCTCTTCTCCCCGCTCTATAGTCATTTGTTGTGGCATTGTAATTTTTTTGCATACGCACTCCCTAACGGGTTAAACCTCAACCTGTCAGTGGTGGGCGAGCTCAGGCCTTAGACCGAGTTGAGAATAATTTTGACCTTGTTCTGTGGACGGACTTTTTCTTTGATTTAGTCTCTTCATAGTCTTTTTTCATTTTCAGAAACCTATTCAGAGTGAACAGACGGCAGCTACTCACCATAAGAAATCTCACAAACTACCATTGGCGCCTACATCCTCCAAGGGCTACATTGCCAAGCGAACTTTCAAGGTAGCCTTCGTTTCTCTTTCTAACCTACTATGCCTGCTAATACGACGTTGTTTCAGGTTATTATCTTAGGCGATGCAGGTGTGGGTAAGACGTGCCTTTCTTTCCGGTTCTGTTGTGGCAGGTTTCCGGAGCATACAGAAGCGACAATAGGTGTAGATTTCCGGGAGCGAAATTGCGTGATAGAAAAAGAACTGCTCAAGGTATTTTTCCGTTTTAGAAGTAAGGGGCTGGCCTTTGTTATACCGTTGTTTAGGTGCAACTGTGGGACACCGCTGGTCAAGAGAGGTACAGACACTCCATTGTGGGCCACTACTATCGAAACGTTAATGCAGTGGTGTTTGTTTACGACGTTACTTGGTACGCTTTTCAGATGCAGATTCTTTTCTTATTCGTTTTACACTATGGAATGTCAAGCCTTTGTCTCAAAAATTGTGTTTATTGGTGCCCACGGTCCTATTCAACGGTGACACTACCTCTTATCCACCCTGCAAAATTGTAGAAGTAACTCTTGTAGGTCAGATGAAATTTTAGTCCATCTTCTTTTGCCTCGTTGCGCTCATGGATCAATGAATGCGAAAAGAACGGACTATCAGCTGATTCCGATATTCCCCGAATTCTTATTGGGAACAAATGCGACCTGAAGTCCACAAATTCACAACGTGTTGACACCGATGCTGCACAAGTAAGTTTATAGAACAAGTGATCTGGAGCACTACGGATATATGTACAGTACTTCTCAAAAAGATAGACGGATTGCGCGTCTGCACCATCGCGGCGGGACCTGAACGAGGGATGCGGAGAGAGCATGCTCCAAGTGAGAGGGCGAGCAGGTCCTGCCGCGATTCTGTAGTCGCGACGATAAAAAAAACCGCACGCGCAATCCGTCTATCTTTTTGAGAAGGACTGTATAATGAGCGTCGATTTCCGTGCGTTTTCTGCGGACTAGGCAAGCGCGCAGCGCGACCGCGCCGCTGACGCTGGAATTATCGCTGTGGTGGCAAGCTATGCGGCTTTGTTAATATTTGCTTAGTGTCCTTGATAGTTGACATCAAATGGGATGAAAAACCACCAAGAAAACGCTGATTTGCTATTACATCCGGGATTCCGGCGCGAGCGGCGCGGTCGCGCTGCGTTCTTATCAAGTCTGAGAAAAACATGCGACCATCGACGCTCACTGTAGATAGACCAGGCAATAAGGATTTCAATAATGACAGTAGTTGCCCACGAGGTTAAGGATTTGTTCCTACTCTTTGGCTCTGCTGCTCTCGGCGAAATCGCCGTTTTTGAACGAGCCTGTTTGCACAGTGGTTTCCCCTGGTTTTCTGATAATATTTGCTTTCTTCTATAAACCTGTGTTCAGATGTTTGCTGATCGTAATAATATGGCGCTCTTCGAAACGTCGGCTAAAGCTGATTCTGAGGCGGATCACGTGGAATCTATTTTCCTTACCCTTTTGCACAAACTACAGCAGAGCAAACCAATGCATGTACAGAGTGAAGGAGAGCGACAGGCGAAGGTGGGTGTTTGTCCATTCCTCTAGGGTGTTACGGATGGAATTCAGACGAATTCCTTGAATTTGCGGATGTATTTGTTCCTTCACCTCATATTTTGTGCTTCAGGAACAAGAACGGCTAGTCCTGAAGGCCAGCGAGGCCAACGCCCTCAATGAGGAAGGATGGTGTTGCTAGCGGAGGAGCTGCTGATTGAATTAAGCATCTCAGCTACTTATATGATGAGTAGTAGTGTTTTTGACACTTTGTCCTCCCTTTGTCCCTCATCTTCAATTTTTCTCTCGTAATTCTTTTTTGTCATGGAATGGTAAACACAGCGATTCTTGGCCTACATCGGGATCTTTTTTATTCATAGCTTTTGCGACAGATGCGGTTTTCGAAGGTATTTTCGCATCATGGGTTATTAATGCTAGGGTAGTAATGCTTTTACATGGTAAATTCATCGCCTTTTTCGAAATATGCATGGAGTTAGTGGTTTTTTTTTGGTTTGCTCATTGTGGAAGAGTTGTGGTTTTAAGCGTTTATAAGAACATATAGATTATAAGAACATATAGATGAAACATGGCTAGTTAATACTAATCGAGCTGACACTACGCTGTGATTCCTCGTGTTTTTTTTTTCTCTTCAGAAGTGTGCAGACGATGCATTTTACGTGCACTCTTGGCTCTTGTATGCCCTACGGTACCATTGTTCTCTTATCTGGTACCTTTACTATGTGATATCTTTCCTTTTTTTGATTTTTTGGCAATTAAATTTTTATTTAATTTATTGGAGTACTGAAACAACGCAAAAACAGTTGTACTTACATGGATACATACACATGAATCAAGAAGTGAAAATGAGGCACATAATATGAAAGAATGGCAGAACGAGGTTCTAGCAACACAAGGAGGGATATGTTTGGAAGAAAATTGGAAACTAGGATGCCTATTTGCCTATAAAGTTTGTAAACTAATAGTTTACTAAGAAAGAATCGCGTCAAGTCCATGAAGATTCAACCGTTTTGACACTTTTGACACTGGACCTGTAAAGAAAGACTGTAGGGTCGGCGAAGTTTTGTAGGTTTTGGGCTTCAGGGAATTTCGCACTGGTACTGCAGTGAACTCCAAACGGTCGTAGACAGGGGGCGGAACCGCGGCGCGGGCACTCTGGTCGTCTGCCGCACCTCCCGAGGGCAGCAGGAAATCACGACATATCGGTTTTCCCCCGTGTCTCTGCCATGCGGGCCTGCTGACTCGGTGCAGCAAACAACCAGAGTGCCCGCGCCGCGGTTCCGCCCCTTGTTGGAAATTCACTGTAGAATTATGGTGTTCTCGCTGTACTAGCCATCTCATGATAGAAGGGTGCTTGCACCTAGAAAGGGCGGCGCGACCGGTCTTTACAATTGGTCAATTTATCAAACCAACCAATCATAAGGCTTGGCCGCTCCGCCCATTCCAGATACAACGCTCCACATCTCATACGACAATATGAACTGAAATTCTTTAGGATCTCAATGAGCTATAACTATTTTCAGAGGAATTATGAGCGTGGCGCCGGGGTGCAATAAATAAATAAAGAAATGTTTTTGTGATTGTGGCGTATCGTGAGGAGAAAGTGGGCGGTGATGCTGGTGTATGATTGGTGAGTTCAAACGCCTACTCCGCCTTTGGTGCAACTCGTCCTCCGTTCACGTTGAAATTTTTGCGCAGCATGTTCGCGCGCAAATGGCGCAGGAGTTGATATTGTAAAGCGGGAAAAAGAATTTGAATGGACCAATCGCACGTGAACGGCACCGCCCCTTTTTCCACCACAATGCTTCATACTTACCAGTTAAAGCATATTCGCGTAGGTTAAAGTCATAGGATCGTCGAAGAATCCACTACTTCTCAGAGGACGAGAGTACAACAATTTTAATCTTTTGTTACATTTATTAGATTTATATTTACTATGTTCATTGGAAATTTTGGTTTCTACCTTATTTTTATTGCGATGTATTTTCTACTGTTTTTTTTTCATTATATTCATTGGAAAATTTGGTTTCTGATTTGGAAAAAGCACTCTTCCAGCAAGTTCCTACCAAAATGAAATGGACAGTACGCACACATACTTTGTTGATAAGTGATGTCGTGACATGGCCAACATTTTCTAGAAAATAATTCCCCCTAATATTTAAAATAGTGAAAAAAGTCAAGTTTTCAACAAAAAGAGAACCTGAGCGTGAACGCATCCCGCAAAGATGATGGGCCTAGACTACCAAATGCGACATCAGTAGACGGCTGGCTTCCTGTTTGATTAGGATTCTAAACTTCTTTAGCAACTTTTGAAACCTTACACCAGCAAGGAAAATTTGAATTGCGCTTGCAAGCTGGATGTTAGGAGCGTGATTTTGTTAAATAGCGTTAGCCGTATTAGCGTGCTTGGTTAGCGAATGTGTTAGTTTCTTTGGACAGAATTCATTTCAAGGTTAGTTTCATTGAACAGAGTTGATTTCAACAATCTGGCTTTGGGCGGGCACAGGTGAGATGCAAAGTGCTATCCCTGACATACTTTTAAAATTTTGTTCCCTATTTCTTTCATTTTCCATTTATTTAAGAATTGAAAGCTTTTTTGAGTGGACAATTTATCCATTAATTTCATTAGCAATTATATAGGGATGTAAAGCGGGGAAGTCAATCCCAGTCCCAAACTTTTATTTCCAAGATTTTATATTTCTTGTTGGATTCCTCATTGAAGTTTCCTAATCCTCTAAATATTCCGGGAGATAGGAAGGTACGATCGAAATACACCTCCCCTGCTCCTGATCAGGCACGCCCACGCCTTAGTGTGCTGCGTCGTGTTGGGGGAGAGGGGCGGTGCCGCTGTCACTTGATTGGTTCCTTCCTAGTTCTGCCCTCCAGTGTCGAGTATATGGGGTGTACAGGATAGTATCTGGAATGGGCTGCGTGATCAAGCACTGCGACTGGCTATGTTCTATCCACACAACGTTAACCAATCGCAGAGCTCAGTCGCACCACCCATTTCAGGTTCAGCGCTCCACACCCAAGTACGGGAAGATCATGCAAGGAAATTGAAGGTAATAGGCTGATAAGACATAATAAAATGTGGTGTGAAGATGTAAAGTGCAAGAAATGTTTAAAAAATGAATGTAATAGTTACGAATGCATCCGCAGCAAAGGTACATCCTCAGTTTTCTTCTCAGCACACGCCCATAGCCAGATTATTGAAATCAGCCGTGTAGTGACAGTGTTAGTACTTTGTTAGTGAGCTGACTAGTGCAGCGAAGCGTTAGTTTCCCAGAAAAGGCGTGATTATGATCTCAGCGTATTCCAGAGAAGCACCTTCATGCAGAAATTGAGAAGAGCTATTCACCAAAACAAAATCCTTTAAAGAACGTAATGAGCATAAAAAAGTCCCACCCATTAGTTGATGCAGAGAAAACTTACATTCCATCTGGCACCGAGTAGAGTTGATATCTGTAACATGATGATTACAATGGCCAGTTCATCAGCCACCGCTAAAAGATAGCGAATAGCCTGTGTGTATGAACAGAGAGATGTGGTCTAGAAATCTAGAAAACTACCGAATCGCTAAGCTTGCTTCAATTGACCTACGTTCCCGATCGATTCCGCTTCTTTTGCAGGTACATGAAGACACCAACTATGAGTGTTGTTAATAAGAAGAAACAGGCAAGTATTAGGAGAATCAGTGTGAGCGCTGAAAATCAGTGGTCGTTCTCACACTACAGGTGTGATCATTGTTGCTGTGATCTCAGGCATTGGATGGTATCCAGAGACGTATAGCGAACTCTAAGCGGTCGTAGACAAGCGGCGGGACAGCGGCGCGGCGTTCTTGTGCAGAGACAACCAGAGTGAGCATGAAGAGCCCCTGTGTCTCTGCCCAAGAACGCCGCGCCGCGGTACTGACTTTTGTCCACGGTCGTTTGGAGTTGATTATATAAGGAAATGAAATCCTATGAAATTCATTTTGTTCTGACGGTATGGATAACGCTGCAAATTAATGGTTCTGGATTTTTACACAGAAGGATGTGTAGAATCTGTATTGAACGTTCAGTCGAAGAAATGAAAATTCGATAATTCGTTCGAATAATCGAATGGAAGAATGACCAAAGCTACACTCTATTGCTCGAGAATTCTATTATTTCAAGGTTTAGAGGCTTGAAGTATCCACTTGTGGAATAGCATCATTGAAGACAAAGTTCACAAGCAACTCACGAAACCGGCAATCGGAGCCAGCATAAATCCAACTACATTCGCATCTGTAGGAGAAGGGTCCTGTCACAACAATTTTTGAGCCACTCGGACATGTCTGAACAAAAAGTTAGTAGTAGTAGTGAGGCATTAGAAAGAGAAATGTAGTGCTGCCAAGCAGTGGCGGACGCAGAAAGTGGGCGGAGGGGGGGGGCGTGGGAAGAAATTGGGGTCTTCGCCGTTTTGGGGACCCAAATGGAAAATAAAATTAGTAAAAATGTTAACTAGGATAATAAATAATTAACAAGAGTTATTTCAAAAATGATAATAAAAATAAATAAAAACAAACTAATCCGAGATTTTTGTTTGTATTGTAAAGTAATCATAGTTAATATTAATTGGCATTGTGTGTGTGTGTGTGTGTGTGTGTGTGTGTGTGTGTGTGTGTGTGTGTGTGTGTGTGTGTGTGTGTGTGTGTGAGAACCGTCAAATGTTATGTCTCGAAAGTGTGCAAATTTCATTTTTACCTGGATTAACAGGTGTTTTCGTCCACTTTTAGTTGCTTGGAAGACCCCAAGTTGTTTACATCACATTGAAAATGAATTAGGCTCGGTGTTTATTGTTCTCTGTCTATCAGGTCGTATGCAAGATAAGATGCGGGTGGGTATATTTCAAAGACAAGCGGAGGAAACAGAAGGGCAGGAGACAGGAAGGGTGAATCGAGATGGGTCCAACGGTGTGATAAGGGTGCGTCGGCGTCCAAAAGCGGAGAAACGCTTGGGGACGGATCCAACGGTGTGATAAGGGTGCGCCGGCGCTAAAGGGTACAGCAGCGCTTGCAGCCAGGTCCAGTGCTCTTGTAGAAAGTTGAAAGACGACATCATACTGTGGCGCAACTCTGGAGCCACAAAGCGTGAGATTACGAGAAACGGGAGTTTTGACAAATGTAGAATGGTCGGCGTGGTGTGAGGATGATGTCAAATAGAGGGAACTCGAGCGAAGCGAGCAAGAATAAAAGCCTTGGAGTCCGGCGTTAGCCGGACGATCAGGCTGGTTTTAATAATTTGGCGACCCATTCTCAGGGGGGGGGCTGCATCCGCCACTCCTGCCAGGCTCTGCGATTGGTCAATTCTTCTAGCTGACCAATAGCGGACCTTGGTCTCAGACACAACGCTCCACACCGTTTAAAAAGTGTCGGTCAAGTCTACAGAGTCGGCAGTAGGGTCTACAAAAATCACATAGTAGTGAGCCAGTGGGTTAAGTGATGGTACTTTTGGGACATTGTTTTTTTTCCTTAAAAACTCAAAAATATCTAGATCACCTTGTTGAATTATTTTAAAAAATTGTACCAGAAAAAAACTGTCACGTGCACCCACCGCAATGGTAGTATCTTGAGTGCATGTGAAATTGCCAGGCGTGTTCTGGCATTCCTCAACTGTCGGACAAGGATTGAGGGCGCATTCATCAATATCTGAAAGGCAGCCATCACCTGACGCTGGATTCTACCCCTTCCATGTCACGCGCTCCTACCTTCACATAGTTGTATAAGACGTCCTTGGTTGTCTACTGTTGAGCCAGTAGCTTCGAATCCATCTATGCACACGCACTGGGTCTTGCCTGGTTGTCCTGAAAAACAAGAGCTATCCGGATGAAGGGGGTCGGTGTTCATCTCTGAGCTGGTCACTTACCGTCAATAGGCTCGCAGACAGTGTACTGAGGGCAGACGACGTTACCACATCGTTCGTCCTAAAGTTCAGTGAGCGTTACCCTTGCAAAGTTTTTGAGGAATAAATCGTACTTGGGAGTGGTTTACCTTAGCAGCCCATCCATCGTAGGGAAGGTACGCCTTTCCGAGACTGCCAAAGCAGGCCGTGTTCTGAGTGTCGCAATCCAGGAGAAATTGCTGGAAAAACACGAAATGCTTAGTTGTCACAGCCAATGTCGACTTCTCTTCCTCTTCATCAATTTCAATTTTATCCGGACCGGCTCATTCGTCTCTTCTTTGTTTTACTGTGAATTTTTTTTCTTTAAAAAACAGAAAAAAATAAACGTCTTGGTCAGAGGAGGGGTCGTAACCACTAGAAAATCCTGCAGATGTGGATAATTTTCAGTTTTAACGTCCACTATTTGATTTTAAGTGGTTATCATTCATATTACATCAATAATAAAGAAAGATCTACATGTAAAGATGTATACGTTTTGGTTATGGGCCCCACTCTCCATACCGCATCATCACTCTGATTGTCTGCGCATCCACGCATTTCATTGATGTCACCGTTGTCATTCTTGATCGATCTTGTGCAGCAGCCAACAGCGCGGCATGCTGGCATGGACTACTGGGGTTCCATGTGGACCAGGGCCAAGTTGGGGGGGAGGGGGACGTTCGAGAAAGGTTTTTCAGAATTTTTCCATGGTAGGGGTTGGGGTGTAGTATTAACGAGTTTCTATTGTAACTGTTATACTTCTTGAAAATTCGATTTTAACCATTGAAAAATGTGAGTTTGTATCATCGTGACGGAAAAAGGGGCGTGACCAGGCGACTCTAATTGGCTCATTCTTCCGCCCGCCACGCCCACCTGTTTGAACCGGTACGACATCGATTCCATAAACATGCTCCATAAACATACTAAAGGCGGGTGATTTGAATTCGGATATGGTGGGGATATAGCGGTATATAAGGCAGTAGACACCAGAGCTGCTCTCTTGCCACATGTGTAGTTAACTGTCATTTTATTTCCTGTAATCTGGGCTGTTTTGAGTATGTTCGCATTGGATCTATCTAAGTATACAGTATCTCATCCATTTACTACCTTATTGCTTCTCCTCTCATCTTAATTAGGAGCTTTTGAAGTCTCCCTGGGAACTACTGATGAAAGGGTCGTAGACCCGGGGGCGCCAAGGAGACCACACTTCCGGTCTAGTTCAAGCCCCGAAACCGGATTAGTGTGAAGACCTTAACTACTTCTTCATAATTCTATATACACGGTCTGAATTCGCTCGTTTAGATCATCACTATACTGTTTGACTCTATCTAATTTGGTCTTTCCTGTTGTAGTGGACGTTGAATCACAGTTTAACACTTCCTTCTATGGTGTAGCTGTGCGTGGAGCCGTACGAGTTCATAAAGGTGGGCGTGGCGGGCGACCCAATCAA
>JARK01001586.1:231278-258452 GCA_000688135.1 Ancylostoma ceylanicum
GGGGGGGTTGAAACGGATTTTAGTGGAATCCCTTCATTTCGAAATAGGCGACCTGAATGCAATACGAAAAATGCGGCTTTGAATGGGTTTTTGACCCGCGAAATCGGCAAAATTTTCAAATGGAGACTTTTTTGGACTATTCGAGAAGTACATGAGCCGCTGATTCCATAGCCCATTTCCTCTATTCGTCTCACTCAAAATAAGCTATAACTACTCCATGCTACCCTGAAATCCACCTTTCAAACAGTTTACTCCGGAAGATTTTTTTCCAGGGATATGAGTAAGAAATTGCATAGAGGCAGGAGGAGCCTGGAGGCACTACTGAGATTACCCAAGGTAAACTTGCTGACGTCCGTGTTAACACTGGGACAATTTGGAGGGTTTAAACACGTTTACCTGGTAATCTCAGTTATGCATGCGGCCTCTGGCTTCCGTGGATTACGAATCTTAACTCAGATGTGTTAACCCAACAGAGCCTTCCATGACAGATGAGAAAAAAAAACAAAAAAAAAAAAACTGAGAAGAAACACAGACGAAGTGGTTCCCTGCCCAATGTCCTAGCAAAACATGGCTTCTTTCCACAAAGAAGAGTTTTCCTGATAGCTGTCAACATGGAAAGTATACATGTATGCACATGTAACAGGGATGATCTCTAAAACAAGAGTTTTCCTGAACAATTCTGGATACAGCAAGAATACTAAGAGAAAACAATGCAGTTCAAATTATTATGGCTAGTAGTATGCGATAATTAATCATTGTTTTACACGCAGTGTTCTATATTTCGACACATACACGATTTTTTGTCGGATTATCATTCGATTACTTACCCGCCTCGTGTATTCGCAACGGTGAGAGTTCGTTGCAGAATAGCCGGTGAAACCCTGTGCAAGGAATTTTTGTGGTGTATAAAAAGCACGGATTAGTGGGTGATGGCTGTGGATCTTTTTCCTCCATTGAGATTATTCGTGTAAGAGTGTAGATCAGATCAGCCGCCGTCTAGCGGAGGAGTGGAGGGAGGGGGATGTGTTTTTTCTCGCCAAAAAGGGTATCAGAATTATTGGAATCTCAAAAATAGAGTCAACAGAAAATCAAATTGGTTCTAAATAATCAAAAATGGATATTCAAATTATGGTGGCGATGACAAGGGAAGAGAAAGAAACTGCTAAGGTTTTTATCCATCTACTTCATGAAACAATCTCTGGAAATGTTCTGCTTCTACTGCAGATACTAGTATAAATTGAAAAGACACTCTAGAGAAAGGAGACACCGTGGATTTCTTGATGATGGGACATAACAATACAATCTGACAAAGTAATATAACAATAAACTAAGAATAATGAGTCTGTTCTTGACGGGAGCAGAACTCATTATCGTCTGTAGCCGTTGTGCAGCTGATGCGAAAAGAGGTGAAATCATCCAGGGCCTGGATACGTCATTGAGATTACTCAGGGTAAACTTGTTCGCATCCGTGTTAACGATGGGTAAGTTTGTGTTGTGTTGATACGTTCACCCTGGGTAATCTCAATGATGCATGCGGCCTCACGATTCATCACAAGATAACTTATAGTAGTGTGTTGATCGAATAATCTATTAGCTACATTCGATATTCGAATATTCGATTTCGAATAACCCCACGAGTTGGAATACTCAGGAAGGGGAGAGGCCTACACTTTTTGGTGGACGAAAATATGGGTTGTGAAGCTTTATGCTTTTCCAATAATCGATTTTTTGGATGGATTTTTGAGTTGTTATTCGAATTAATCGAGTTTATTCGATTTTTGTTCGGTCAACACTCTACCTTGTAGACACATAGACATAAGTTATGAGGATGAGTCAATGTTTTAGAAATTATAAAATTCATTCTCTTCTGTAGGGTGCCCGACCCGTATGCCTCAGTGGCGGACTCAGAAAGTTGGCGGATGAGGGGAATTGGGTCTCCGCCGTTTTGGGGACCCAGATGGAATATAAAATTAGTAAAATTATTAATTTCAATAATGAATAATCAAAATAATAGGAAAAATGAACGAGTAAAAATAAAATAATACAGGTGTAAAATAATTTCAAAAATTTGGCGACCCATTCTCGGGGGGGGCGCCCCCCTGCGTCCGCCACTGGTATGCCTACTTTCATTTGGAAGTGGTTTAAAAGTAGGAGTATTTTGTCGCAGTAGAAAAATACGCCTAATCACAAACGTTAGACGTCTCATCAAGCTACGCAGTTTTTATAAATACAGGTATTATTTCAAGCAAATCTCTTATTTTTAAAAATGAACTAATGAGGAGGAGCCAGAAATGAGGTCATGAAATCGAAATGAGGAAAACGTTCGATTTGTAGGAACAAAAATGCGTGGTAGTCTCAATGAACAGTGATTGAATCAAAAGTAACCAGTAACAACGAGCTATCTTCCCAAAGAATCACGTGGACATCGCAGTTTCTGAAGATGCTGGAAGAGGCGTTCTTACGCACCAGCCACGATAATAGGCTATAATCATGACAATTTCGGCTTTTCTATAGAAAAAGATGAAGAGAAGCGCCTCATTTTCCGGCAAAACTGCTGCATGCGGCGAATTCCTGGAACACCATCCAGCAAATAGCGAATGCGGTCTTTGTCTTGCGTCACAAAAGGAAATGAAAATGCGAAACTATCGTTTCCGTTACATTTGCACTTGTTTTTTATTTATAATGCAGAGTGCCGCAGCAATGTCGATAGCCGGAAAACGGGAAAAATACGGGATTCATCGGCAAGAAACAATCCCACGTATACCATTTCGATTGGTTTGTTGTTGTCACAAAAGCGTTTGTGCTTGTTTAAGCGGTTGAATAAACAAATAACATTGATTGGGAGGTGGTAGTATCTTCATATTCCTGCTATTCAAAGCAAGAACAGTGAGAAATACTCTCCCCAAATATTCATAGTCTATTTCACCACAATGATGGTTGAAGAGAAATTAGAGAAGCAAGGAAAGGTGTGGGCTACTCCGGGAGGGTCTATCTATTATTTTGGTAGAACAACAAAGTCTGCAATTTCAAACACGCATTTTGATAAATAATTACAAATAGCAACATATGAAATCAAAAAAAAAATGATAATGTGCAATGAGGATCTAAAACACTCAGCGACGCAATTTTCGGGACATAGAGACCTGAGACAACCTCTGAGACCCTACTGTGTAAGTGGGTCTCGTCTGAAATGGACCACTTTTTGTTCCATCGCCGAGAACGGCACACAATATGTACTGTTGCGGTAACGTTTTCGAGGTATCTTACCTGTTCAAAGTTCAATGAATTGTGGAATGGATTGTATGGATCACTAGTAAAAATAGGACAGAAACAATACCGCTCCTGAATGTTTCCCCAAAATTCGTCGGAAACCGTCAAAATTTCAGGACGTAAAAAAACTAATTTTTCGAAAATTCGAAAACTTCGAAAAATCTAAAGTTCCTCAAATTTTTGGGATGGTGTTCCACAGCAGTGATCTGTTCACATCCGCCTAGTGATTTTGCACTATTGAGTGTTGTCTCAGGTTAGGGTTACAGCAGGCCAAGGACAAGAACGCGTAGTTTTCACAGCTGCCATTTTCAATCAAAGACTTGATAGACTGTTCTCGGAGAGGCTGCAGGTATACATGAGATAAAGTATACGGGCAGCATGGAAAAGGCGCACTTAGGATGACTTTTCTCAGCAGAATTTTTTTTGAGAAATGTGCATTTTAGGTAAGATAATATTTGTTTTGTGAACTATATTATAAAACCTCAGCTGGAATTATAACCACACACAGGAAAAATTCGTCTGGAACTCTGCACAATCTGGAAAAATGCACATTTTGCACGATCTCTCACCGGAATTTATTTGGGAGCCGCCGGAGTAGCCACCTTTCATTTCCAAAAGGTGGATCAAGAGGGAAGAAATGGCGTGATCTTGAGGAAATCAGTCACGACTGAACTTACTACCTAAATGACGAGGACAGAGTGTTGCGAAGCTCAAAGTAAATAGTTGAGATCATAATATGAGGGAAAGCCTACCGAACCTTCACAATTTGTTACGAAAAAGTTGTAATTTTTTGTATGGTGTCTCCGACTTGGGCTTTCCAGTGCAACTCTGAGTCAGTGAAGAGTCATTCTACGCGTGACTCTTCCTGCTCAACATTCTCTTTACAAATTCGCCACCGTTAAACAATACAACAATGGTTTTGACTCTTAGCGTTAAACTAAAGTTCAGTGGTATTTTCCTGGCACTTTGTTTGGATCTGCACCATTTTAATTTACCTAGATTTTCTTCTTTATGCCCTGCTCCCTATTTCCCTATCAGTGCTCATATTCACGAACTTTCCCGGGAAGGTTCTGAGCTCCGAGCTCACTTAGAATGGCCGAGTTTCTTGACCAAAATTTGGCATATCCTGCTGACTTTGCCATTGCCTGTAATAACGACTGAAACGAGTAGTTATAACAGTCTACCTATTTTGACCTAAAGAAGTCATTCACACTAGAAAACTTCTCCGGTCACGTTCATGGATGCGGGCCCAATTAATTCAATTCTGTCGGCAATTCTGTACGGCTTACAAGTTGTCAGATAAAAAGGCAGAAACAAAGTCTGAATAGGCTTCAGAAACGACAACTTGTGGGTAAGAAAATGTAACAGCAAGTTGATGACAAGCCTCGGGACCGAAACTTGTCAGCAAGATAGGGCGGAAACAAGTTGCCAACACGTTTTGTGATGAGCGAGTTTCAAAAGAGACCGGAAACGCGCTCGCCAAATGCTTTTCAGCAAGTTGTTCTAGGGGTTCTAAGTCATGATCCGACAAACGTTCCGTTTGTTCAATGAGCAATGGACGTAAGAACAAGAATATTCGTGAATAATGTAGAACTGCTCCTGGTGATCCGGGGTTGTTGAACAAGCTTCATTTTGGGTAAAAGAGTTATTCTATGGAAAGAAGTGTCAGCGCTAAACAATAACTGAGAAAAAATCAGGCAGGGATGCACTCCTATCGAAATCGTCATACAGCTGTGTTTGAGCTGGTGTCCACTTGCACTTTCAAAGAGGAGAACTAATGGAAGTACGTGGTCATGCTACGTGTCACCTTCGATGGCCCATTGTAGAACAAATTTCCTGGATTCATTTCCCAGGCCAAATTGGGAGAATATGGACAAAAAGTAGGACCTATCGTCTTATGGTCCTTCGTCAGGGACAGAAACATGAGAGAATATCGAACATAGATTATCACAGGCGAATTAGTTCAGGGAATTCGTAATAAGTCGCCGACTAACCACCACAAGAGCGACGCTAGATGCGAAGAAATGGAAATTCAAGAATAAAGGCTAAATATTAGGTCGTCAAGTATGAAATGTCTGATTTTTTGAGAGGTCAGTTTGACAGCTGGTATCTTCGGGGTTTCTTTAGGCCACTCTTACCTTTCTTTCCATTATGAAGGTACATTCTCCCTCTCTCAAAATCACCTATTTTATTTCTGATGAACTTTAAAATTTTTGTTTGAGAGGAACATTTGTGAAACTACTCAAAGACGAAAAATCGTATCATCTCGGAATATGGGTTCCATCATGGAGCCCGTAAAGTAAGGACAACTTGAAATACCTTAGAAATGTTTGGAAAGGGAGTGGCTACTAAAGAAACGACACACGGACGTTTTGAGAAATTTCTTCCTGGTGATATAAAACTGCGAAGTGAGCGTTGTGATGAACCTGGATTATGACGCGTTGGAAGCTGTGGCTTGAGCGGATAGGAGCCACAGTACGCCTGTATATGCAGCAAGGTTTGGCGTTCGTAACCCTATATTATTTAGGTGTTCAAGACAATACGACAAGGTAAAGTGGCTCGATGAACGAATTTTTCACAGTTTGATCCCCAAAAATTGGTGCCATTTTTTGACCATTTTCTGCAAAACTCCGTTGCGTAAACCAGGGGAGCAAGGAGGGGAATCCACCTGCCATTCGTTGCACTGGCCAAACCTTGCTCTACTTGACCACAACTTCTCCCAAGTATTGGCCCATTCCTTGGTAGAGAAAATTTTCCACTTTCAACATGATGTTGGAAATGCCCTTCGCCACGTTATTGCGGCCTGCTTCCCAGGCTTCCAAGCCGTTAGCGCAACCATGCTACCGGTAAGATGGCAAGGTTGTGCCAGTAACATAGGGGCACATTTGGATTGCTCGTACCCAATCTTGTTGGAGAAACATTACCCGAAACTGTCTCATTCAAAATCAGACATTTCATACTTGACGACCTAATACTATGAAAGCATGATAGAAGGGATGTATAGATGAAGCAATGTTAGACAGGAACACTGATGAAAGGACTGGGACAGAAAAGCCGAATCGAACTGTTCGAGTGCATGCCGAATCAGCTACGTCAACTGTGGATATCCGAATCGACGAACAAATACAATCAGGTCGATATTAATTCGGCAGTTCGTGCGGTGGCTATGCATTTAACCGTTTATTGCTGTTGCCAATCCGCCATAGTGCCGAGCAGCGCCGGCTATGAGGGCACTGGAGATTATCCTTTGGATAATTTGATGAGGTTGCTAAAAATTCACCTTTTTACGAGGCTCCTCGTAGATATCAGGGCTGGGAGATTTGACGCTGTCTGACGAAGACTGAGAAATGTGCACAAATTTGAACAACGAGTTATGGATCCAGTTTTACAACTTTTCTCCGCTACAATATTGCCTTATTTAAATTATTATTATTATTATTTGGCTTAGTTTCGTTTAGCTAAAACGAGGTTGTTACCGATCTTTATTAGGCTGACGCGTTTCGGTGAAATCGCCTTCTTAAGAGCTTGAAAGAGGGCAATATCGAGCAAGTTATCCGAACGAACGCCTTCTCAACCTCGCACAAATTCTGGGTCTCTCGCGTAAAAACATAACCAACAGCAGAAAAATGAGTACCGTAACTAGTCCACGATCTACAGAGTGGTGGATGCGACCGCTGTAGTTTCAGTAAGGGCGTTATTAGAGGCCCATCACAGATCAGAAGAGAATCTGTAGATAGGGTGCTAGTTCCCGTGTGATGGAAATGCATTCCTCTTTGCGATTCATTTTCGGGGTGTTGGCATTTATTCAAAATGCTTCGAGGGTTTTGCGCGCAGATATTTGAGTCTCATGAGCCAGGATCGTGACTCTTCTCGCAAAATCGTCTCCATTGTGGCAATTTAGGCGATGGCTACCCAATGCGTTAGAGAGGCGATCATTATTATTTTTATTTATTACGCCACTTGAGGCAGACATAAAGAAGAAAATGACATGACATGACTTGGTCGAGTAAAATAGAAGATACATGTATAGACAATCCACTCATTGTACTAGTGACAAAAATCTTTTAGAGACCCAATGTCTAAGGGAAAGTACTTCAGAGAGGTAGGAGTTGTTTTGAACTGTGAAGTGATCACCATTTTCAAATTAAGTGAGGAGTTTTCCTAGAGGTTTAAGCTCTACACGAAATTCGCAATGAAACGTGTACGAATATGTATGCACCCACTGGTTCAGAAGAGACAGAAAATAGTGACATCCATCCTTAAGAGAAGAGAAGAGAGTTAATTGGCGTGATGTTCGAGTAAGTCGGAAGAAAGAAATGGGACACAAACCTGCCTATTAGTGTTCTTTCTTTTGCCGAGCAAGATTTTCCAGATAATCCTAGGTCTTTTCATCATCAGAGCCTAGTAATTTAGACACGCTTCCTTTTACAGCTCCAGTTGCACACATATTTCCTTTACAGTAGTTTGCAACCTCTGAAATGCATACAAAGAAACTGGAATGTTGACAACTCCTTGAAAGACGACGAAACGATGAGCCGAAGGTCACAGTTCACTGTCAGCTCTGTTTGGCATCCACGGCAAGCTACGAGTTGACTGACAACTGTGGTGTTTGAATGAAATGGCTTTTGCAAAACTTCTGAAGTATCAGAGAATTCAAACCTTTAACCACGAAACAAAGTCTCAGCCAGAAGCGGGGAGAAAGTTCACCTGCAAATATGGTCCTGCTTTGGTCTTAGTATTCGACCACCTTACTTATTGTTAGATAAACGTATATGCCCCGATAAAGCTTACCTTACTTAGACACACTTCGACTCAGCCCACTGGTACCAGTTGTGGTGTTTGAAACAGAGCTGCATTACCTTCTTGGAGCAGGTTTGCGTTTGCCCTAATTTCTAGAGCTACGGGAATCGGATCAGCGCCTCGCAGCAGAGCGTGCAGCAACTCAAGCAATTGAGAAGACAATTATTTCTTTTGTAAAATGAAAAATAGTTGAACTTTGTTAAGACTTTATTTTTGCGGCTGTCGATTGTGTCGCTTTTTTTGGGGGCAGTGTCCTGTTCTTTTAGACCGCGGGGAGTGTTGCGGAAAGGATGCGATCCCTCGTCGCGGCGGCAGCATGTGAGCAGGACGAGTGCGCAGCTTATCTCTTTTTCTACCAAAAACAGTGCTGCGCATCTGCAATGCGGGCATTTTTAGAACCTCCATCGAGGAGGAGCTCTGTGCTTTCCATTTTGTAATGGTTTTCTTCTAAGTTGCTTTCTAGTTCTAGTTTCTTTGATGATTTTTTATTCCTTCCGTTCGAGGATTTCCGCGTATTTGATTGCCTTACGCCAACTTTTGCCAAAGCTATAAATAAGAGGCCTGCAAAAAACAGCAGTTCAGTGCCTTTGTGTGCTTCCTTTAAGAACTGGAGTTACGGGGTGGGGGCCATGATGAGGCGAAATGAGGCGCGCCAAGTTTCTGTCATTGGCCCATTCTTAGAATAGTCCAACCACAGAAGCATGACCAGCCCACTCTTTGCCTCATCATGACCCACACCCGAGTTACGAAACGACGTTTCCAACGTTCGTGGATCTGACAGCGCATAAGTGACTGATAGAAAGGATATAAAGATGGAGAGAAAGCTCTGAGCATTTCATGTGTTTTATTCTCAAAAAGTTTTTAACAAGCCGACAAGCCCCTGGTCAGTAGTGAAACTACCTAATCAGATGGAGCGCTATTCGTATGGAGCCTGGTCTGGAGAATAAGCGAGTCGAGAAAGGTCACTCTCAATCCATTCCCTCCTGGGAGACCGTTGTAAGGTGAAGCCTAGCGTTGTCGTGCAGTAAGCAAACTTCGTGCATTTTCCACGGAGTGTCAGTAAGAGGCGTTCCAGCTACCGACGGTACAACTCTGCTATACCTGCTGTCCCATTTGGAATCAATTTACAGTGAAGCATACTTCTGCAGTACTATGAAATGCTCAGCATTACCTTTCTCGGATGCAGCTCCACATTTTAGGCGCTGATCACATGCTCGAGGTAGAAAAGTCGACCACCTCTTGAAAGTTCACGAAAACGAGTGAATGAGGGTGAACGAAATTAATAAAATAATCTGAGCATTCGAGTTGCCCGGTAGAAACATCAAACGCTCGGAGATAATGGTACAAGGAGTATCAACATCAAATGATCCCATTATAGGCTCATCACTAGCTAAATAGGCAATAAAGAAATATGGAGGCATTCTTGGAGAGCTCACTACTTACAATTAGTGAAGTAACTGCACAAGAATGGGTGTAAAGATGATGAAATCCTATCAAAGCTGTCACAATTTCTCATCTATTCACAGACTGTAATAATAAGAAAATAGAGAGGATGTGCATTTCCAGCTTCAAACGACCGATGGTGTTGGTCGCAGTTCGCAGCTTGCAATGCAGCCTTTCACATGTATGACTACGAATATTTGGCAGCTTGCAATGCTGCCTTTTGCAATTATGACTATGAATAAGATTACGAACAAATTTTGTGTTCTGTTTCACCATCGGGGCCATGCCATGAATTCTTGAGAGGAGGATGGTTTATACAATATGGTCTCACAGAGGTGTTGACCATTTACTGCATTGCATTGTTTTACTGTTCTTACACTTGTTTTAAGGCCACAAATAGCCACAAAAATTAGCGCTTGTGTTCCATTGTGGTTTATTGAAGAAACAACCAGGTTTTATTCGATAACGGCGTTGACCGCTTTACTCGAATTCTCGTCTACTATGGTCGTATGTGATAAAGGCGAATGAGGCGTCAAATTTTATTCAGCTTTCTCCACAACACAGGTGAGAACAAAAAGTACTACCTTACCCTACTTTATCCTTGAATGCTACTTTATTCCCAGTAACACATATACTTATTTGTAACACTAAGGATACCATATTGTATTGACTGCACACCATTTCTTCACATCCTAAGATTATCAATAGTTGTTTAGTTATTTCTACGTCCTCTCTTCATAGAAACCGGCTGGGATGGTGTCCTGCTATCAAATTCAACTGCTATGCCACATAGTTCGTAGAGTGAACACGGTATATTTGACCTGTTCTTCCAACACTACGTCGTCATCAGAGGCTTGGAAGTGGTTCAAGCTTACCCGATTTCTCAACTTATCCCATCACACACTTCCTCTCCCAGTGCATTCAGCAAGTGTTGTTTGTCCCTATAGGAAATCTAGAGACTGTTCAGAAAGGGGATGTGATATCGAATGCTTGACTTGCAATGCAAAATACATTGGGGAAACAGATCGACCGTTGTGTTGAATTTGACAATATGCATTTCCAACGATCGTACTAAAAACTGGGTTGGAGGTGGGGTTTGCTGGTAAGAAACCGATGCCAACTCCGATAATCACCTACGGTGGGAGAGAGTGTAGAGCTTCCAGGCACTGTGAACACGGATTCCTCAGCAGATGCTGTTTCAATTCGATCATATTATATATCATCATCTTTCGGAGTTTCTCGAAGACTGGAAGCAGGAGGAAACGGGAAATGGAAAGTTTGGAAGCTGAAATTTCGTCCATCTCTCCTACTTATTATCTAGGAGCAATCTTATGGGCAACATAGCCTCCTCTGAATGTGATAGTGTGTATTGATTATCAACGTGTAGTATTAGCTGTGTTATTGAATGGTATTTTACCTTTCTCGTTGTCGCAATGTAAAGCCAAATATTCAGTTTTATTACGACGTTGCAAAGCATGCGCAAAAGCAAGTACAAACAGAGTGACGAAACTATAGGAGAATTGTAATTGTCACTGACTCTAATTAATGGTCCACTTCCATTTAGTACTCAACATATGTGTTAGCACTGTTAGCACTCGTGAATATAAAGCTTCCTTGGTTTCCAATATGATCCGAGAGACCTAGATTATTACAAGCACTGTGTTCTGTGTAATGAAAGATTAAGTTCATTTTCATTCATTTTATTCGCAGCGACGGTGTCGCGGTGGTGTCCGGTGGTGTCCGCGAGTCCGCACGTCTGTTCAGCTTCTGCCGCCGCATGCCATCATCTGCGATCTGTCCTGATTTTGTTGCCGCATGCCACCATCTACCGAGACGAATGAGTTCTAAAGTTCTAAAATAAAGTTTGGACATCATTATAGTGTTCTGTCCTCAATTTCATTTTACATAGACTCTGTTTCGTGCATTATCCTTGTACGGGCTCTGAACACTTGAATGTGCTTTCTCTGCACTCATCAGTAAAGGGGAGAAGGCATTGGAATGTTTTATTTGTTATTCTGATTGAAAGTTTTAGTTTTAATGTTCATTTTGATTGTATTGATGCGTTCTTCAAGCAGTCACATTTCGGTGATCAGGGAGATCACCTTCAAGTATTTATAATGTTATGATTATATGGAAGAAGAATCAAAACGGAAGCGGAGCTTACCTGAAGTCGAGACGACCTACCGGTAATGAAGTCGAGCTCAACGAGAGTCGTTTTCTCAGGCTACATCATTGTTCCATGTGTTTCCGAAGCGAGAGTAATGAGTGTGATTTCCAAAGCTAATTTTCAAGATCGTGATACTGTTTGATAGCTTCTTTCTTCTTAGATTTTATTGGCGCTGTTTTTTCACCTGGCGCCACATGTAGTCCTCTATGGACTGGTGCACTTCATCACCATGTTAGCTGCCCCACATACTTTAGGTTCTGTGTTTCGACAGGAATAAGGTTTTCTCGACACCCGTACCCACAATTGGGGTCGCTTACCAACTGAAGCGAGCGCACAAGAATGATGAATAATCATGGAAGAATGTATTTGGTCGCTGCTGTTCAATGTTTCCATTCCAACTCTTATGGAGGAACGAAAATAAAGGGTGTAACTGAAGATGCAATGTCAAAGGAAAGAAATTGCTAGCATCGACTGCCATATTTTAATCGTAGATAACCACAAGCGTCATATCTTTCGCCCATATCCCCGTTCCACATCCTTTACAACTGTTTGAAATGCTTGTCATGAACCAAAGAATAGTGCTTGTCTCTCGGCGACTTGCTCAGCAAAATGTTTCTGTTGTCCTCACTTATTACTCAAGGCATATAGAAGGCGAAACAGCGCAACTATGATAACAGTCATGAGTTTGAAAGTGTTGCGTTGCACAAACCGGAGTAGACCGAGTGAATAGACGAGTCGATAGTCAGGATTCAGTAGGCGTACTCAATGAGCACGACATACTCGAATGAAACCTTTATAGTCTTCTTGATTACAAAGAACAACATTAGGGAGATTTTGGAAGACAAAAACATCAAGGATCAAAGTCCAAGTTGTACTCGAACGTAGGGGGAAACGTAAGGTTTTTGTGTGTATCATATCTAACCGACAGCTTTGCATCTTAGACGTGTTCGCTTGGATTCTTGGGTTCCATTTCATGCATTCCCCTTATATGGAGTCCGAAAACTTCTCATCTAAACACAGTCTAAACAGACACAACACTATTTATCTATTTATTTACTTGTTTATTTATTTATTTATTTATTTATTTATTTATTTACTTACTTATTTATTTATTTATTTACTCGAGTACGTCCAAGGGTCTCCACTTTTAAGCGTGTGCTATTGCACAGACTTCGTACAACATCAAGGTTGCGTGGTTGCATGACAATTAAACCTTTTTAGGTGCAGCTCATGTGGCGGTATCCCTGCAGGCTCCAAGGCATTCAGGTAGTCCGTAGGATATAGTTCTCAAGTATTTTCTTCGTGATATGGAACCTCATCCACACTTTTGTAGACGAGCTCATCCTCAGCTCGAAATGTGTGCAGACGTTGAAGTGCTTCTTTGGTAAGTTCCCTGACATGGACATTTCTTGGTGCCAAAATCGCCCCTTCGCACAGACTCTCTGTTCCGTTGTGATTAATGGTTTCGCCAAAAATTTTTGTCATGTTTCCGTTGCAAAGAATAATAGTTCTCTCCTCACATTAGTACGTCCTTCCGTATTGTTGGCTACTCCGTTATCGATATCGAGGAGTCTTGCCAATCATGCCTAGCATTTCTAGCTCTCATATTGGCATGCAAACGGTGTTCCTTGAACAGAGGTCACAGAACCGATCGTTTGACACATGCATCTACGAAGTCCTCTCTCTGTCTATGCTCAACTATTGGTAACACTTGCCGGAAATCACCTCCGATGATGAATAGCTTACCGTTGGATGGCCTATCGTTCTACATGATGTCACGTGAAAGGGCATCTACGGCTTCACTTAGGGGTCATTGATATTTCGTCCCATATATTATAATTATCCGTGTCCACGGCAGTATCTCTACGGGTATGTGGTTATTCTTAGTGTTCAGCTTACCGTTGTGATTGTCTAGCAACCGGCTAGGCGGTAAACGACTCACCTCAAAAGTGAAAATTTCCATGAGTGCTGCCTTTATGATAAGCGAGATGTGAGGGAGAAAGTCTATGTAGCTTTTCGAGAAATTGAGTCTCAAATGACTGATACCGCACCATTCAAATACATTTTTAACAAATTGTTAGCACAAGATGTATGTCAGCAAAAAGGAAATCAGTTCCTTGAAAGTGGAGTGTTAAGAAACCAGATCTTCTGGTTCTTTATGAGTTTGTTTGGGCTCTTATCTGATAACTTTTATTTTCGGCGAGCTTTCGGCAATTAATGCCTTCTTCAGACCTTAATAATCAGAAATATTACAACACCATCAATTACTGGACAATAGTGAGATAAGCAAATCTACCGTATCGTGAGACGAAAATGCTGAACCTGACAACCGACACAGAGATGCTAATCTTTACAACGTAATCTTATTGAGAAGGAAATTGCGGTGGTGACAATGAAGGACCTCACCCCCTAGCTGTTGGTGACAGAATGAGGAGCAGAGAGAGGAGGACTATCAAGGATCCATCACGTAATCAGCCGCAGTATATCCCTTAACTCATCTCTGGTATTGATCTCTGGCTGATGCCTTCGAATCTCCCTGGCTTCCATGATCTTCCTTTCTAATGTCTTCATCAAATGGCGGTGGAGGACTTGGACGGTGAAGACTCTTGTGGTCTTGACAACTTTCTGTTTATAAACGATGTATGCTTGGGCTGTTAAACCTCGGTCCTTGTCGCCCTTCTTAGCCGTCATTGGCCTTTTGAGGTAGACATCGAAGTTTAAAAGAGTACTTTGAAACCTATACGCATTTTTAGAGCGACAATGTAAAAATTGTGTGGGGAGAATACAACTTTTACTCAGTTCCTGACTAGTTCTAAATTGCAAAAACAGGCTAGATAGGGGTGACATTGAGAGACTGCGAGTCAGCCTCTATTCGTGATTCTGACGGAAAATGAAACGGTGGACGCCGTGTCGAAGGAAGTTTGAGAAGCTACAAAAATGCCACCCAAGCCCACATGCTAGTCATGCTGTGCCTGACAAAATCACTCGAGGATGGTGCAGCGTGTACCGAAGGCCATGCTTTATCTTCTTGATTAAAAAGCCCTCAACGCTTATATGCCTAGGAACTGGTCGTTTTGGAAACTGCGTAAATTCAGTGCGGATTTTCTCGGTCAACGTTGTGCTGGAGGACATCAGCCGGGTGATACTGCTGAGGTGTCGGCAATCAAATTCCTCCAAGTGCTTCTTTTTTTCAACCATACTTATTAAGGTTGCTCATGGAAATATCGAACTGCCGCGTTTTCTTTTCAAAAACGAATAAAAAATGAGAGGATCACCTGTAAAAGACCTGGCAAAAGTTTCCCGGGTTATGAAGCAAGCTGAATACAATAGTGCACGCCGTTTCTCGGGAAATTTTGATCCTTGTCCGAACCGAAGAATTTTTAGGGTGGGCGTAAAGTTCCGACGCGCACTGTATAGCCCCATCCTCTAGAGGTTTCCCCATCCTGAAAATCTTGGCAAGCCGAGCTTCAACATCGAAAGCGTTTGAAATGACTTCAATCTGCATCTCAGTGTGTTTCTGTCCAACAACAACGGGCAGCGACTTGACCTCGACACAGTAAATGACAATGACCACAAAATCGTGCCTCTTGTCTTCTGTTGCAATTGAAAGCAGTGGAACTCCAGAGATCATCAGGCATGCATACATAATTTTTTCGCTGAATTTTCGTTAATTTTCACCACCAGGGAGGAGCATTCATCGCTCAAGGAATCGTTAGTAATAGAAGTAGGAGGAGAAACTGACTGGTTTGGCGAAACCTGGTTAACCAGAGATTATCGAGTCGTGAGCATAGTTAGGATAGATAGAACAAACTGCTCAGGATGGATGGGGAGTGGTGAATGAAGTTTATCAAATAACGTGCTTGAACAGTGTTGGCCTTTTACATTGCAGGAACAGGTGATGCATGTGAAAATACGCTTGACAGGATGTCACTTGTAATATTGATATCTGCATGTTGTATTATGTTTTATCCATGTGGTATAGTTATAGGCAGTGGACCACCTCATTTGTGATGATAGCAACAGTGATAGCAACATATCACAATCAAGGTTGCTCCTCAATACTATCAAAATCACGTGTTCTTCCTACAGTGCTCGCAGTACGTACCAGTTCAAAGAGGTTTTTGAGACACAGACTCCGCCGTAGAGCGTGTTTGAGGAGTGGTAACACGAAGGTGACTACAGGCATACCGAAAATTCATAACAATCGTGTGTCTCCCTACAGTGCCCGTGGCACGTACCAGTTCAAAGAGGTTCTTGAGATAAAGAACTCGCTGCGTTGCGTGCTTGATAGGTAGTAGCACTTCTGTTACCGAGTCATTTCGGAAAAAAAAATTATAATCCTTGGCAGCATGACTTAGTGTCTCATTATTTTTTGAATCACTTAGAAAACCCCCATGCTTTTTCCACATGCACTCAATACTCTCCTCATCGATGCTTTTTTGTCCTTTGAATTGTTACAGGTAGCGAGCACATCAACTATAATGTATTAATAAAGAAATGAATATCCTGGACCTTCTCGCCATGTCAACCCCAGTGATGTACAACAACAGGCACAGAAGCGACGGAAGCCCCATTCTCGAAAGGGTCGAAATGGCTAAAACCTGAAGGAATGAATGAATGAGCGAAGGAAAATTTCATCTTTCAAGGCCACTTGCTAAGTTTTGAGGAGTTATTTTGCTCACCACTCATTTCCGTCCCAGCTTCTAACTGCTTCATTACAACTACTCCTGCTTCCGCTCCAGTGATAGAGCTATAGCGTTGTAAATAAACATAAAAATCATATTGCAAGAGATTAATGGACATAATTATGACTCCCTGCGATGAAATATGTGCACTGAGATAAACGAACAGTTGCTGGCACTTTAAAAATGAATGTGTGATTAATAACAACATTAGTAGCAATCCCTGCATGGGGTATCGTCTAAATTGATCATTGAGGGCCATGAACAACTATATCATGAAATACCTTGTTTTCAGCTCCAGCACCTCCAGTACAACTCCGGGATCACTCTTAGGAGAATATTTGAAAATCCTCTATGTTGTTTGTGACAAAACTTAGCATACTTCGTCGCATGTCCCTACCAGGCTCAACAACTATATGTATAGGCGTAAACGTACTTTAGTACTTCATCATATTGCGCCTTGTTCAGCACTGCAGGCACTGCGTTTTTCTACTCTCTTGAATCCTCTGGCAGTTATTATGAGACGAAAGGCTTTCCAATGTTTTCCTATCTCTCCCTATATGTAGATGTTATTCGTGCAAACGCAGCAGCATTCTTTCTTTTTGTTTCTTCTCTATTTGTAGCCGCGCATTTTCAAACATGTTTCTGTTGAAATTATTTTCCTTTAGTTCTCTTTGTGCTTTTTGTTTTGCCTTACTTCTGAATGAAACAGAAACCATAAGTGTTTTGCTTCCGTTTTGTGTACAAACCTTATACAAGACCCAGGGGCTTGGGGGAAAGGGGGAGGGGGGCGTTTTGCCACGAGAATCGGTTCATGATTTTTCGAATTTATTTTGTGAAATGATTAGAAACTCTATCTGTGATTGCATCTTTTTATTATTATTTTGTTGTGGTTGTCCGGTGGTGGTAGTTGAACAGTTTATTAGAAGAACCAGAAAACAGCACAGGCGAATAAGTCGTATGAATAAGACGTAAAATACATACAGTGACAAAGGCGGGGTTCATCTACCCCGAGAGGTGAGGTTCCAGAACATTCCAGAGTAGATCACAAAAAATCAGTAGTGGATCAAACACTCTAAATCACCTCAAATACATAGTAACCAAGGTCCTACAACACCTCCCCTTTTCAGTTATGAGTACGTCTTCTTTGTTGGGTTGACGCTGGGTCGGTCTGGTGCTCGGCGTTGGCGTGAGGAGCGTCGAAGAGGCGGCGTCGGCAGGTCCGTCGCGTCTCCTGGCGTCGAGTCGTCGGTAACGGCTCGAGAGTTGAAGAGTGGCAGGTCGAACACGTCCAGGAGTTGGCTGATGTGGCGGTTCCATAGCAGATCTCCACAGCGAACGCTGTACGTAGCGTTTTCGGTGTGGCGAACGTCCAGGTGGGTTTCTGTCCAGGTGGGTTTCTGTCCACGGTAATCCTTGACATATACAGTATCGCCGACTTCGAAGCGGCGGCGACGTGCTCTATGGCGGCAGTGGTAAAGTGTTTCCATCTTGACGCCGCGTGGTTCAACGTGATTTTCTGGACACGAATTCATCAAGTCGAGCACGGTGGGAAGTTTCTGTCTCAGGAAGTTTTCGGCAGGCGACGAGTGATTTGGTCCAGATGGGCATGGAGTTGAGCGCTAATCCATCAAGAATGTCTGCAGAGCGTCGACTGGCGGTTCCTCCCCCTTCAATTTGGCGAGTCCTCGCTCGAAGATGTCCACAAAGTGCTCGGTCCATTACTTTGTGGATGGAACGGCGATGAGCGGACGTGTGTGATTCCGCGGGAACGGCAGAATCTCAGGAATGGAGCCGATGTGAATTGTATTCCGTTGTCGGTGATGAGCGTTTGCGGATTTCCGAATCGTGCAAAGATTTTCTTCACAACGGCGATTGTCGCAGTCGCAGACGTAGACATGCAGCTCACGATTTCGGGCCATTTTGAGAATGCGTCCACGATGACGAGATAGTACTTTCGTGAAGTAGCCCGGTAAAGTCGGCATGTATTCGCGTCCATGGTGCAGTCGGTTTTGGAAACGAGTAAAGTCCGGCCTTGACTGGCTTCTTGGCGACCATAGCACATCTGGTGCAGTTCTTGACGAGGCTTTCAATGTCCGCATCCAGTGATGGCCAGTAGACGTAGCTGCGAGCTAACATCTTCATTCTTGTTTGTCCTGAATGAGCCTTGTGGAGCGAGGCGAGCACACGGTGATGAAGTGACTTCGGGGTTCACTATGCGATTGGCTGTCAATAGGCAGTCGTTCGTGGTTGTGAGTGTGTCACCACAGTTGTAGTTGTGCCAGGGAGGTGAGGTGTTTATGTACCCCGAGAGGTGAGGTTCAAGAACATTCCAGAGTAGATCACAAAAAATCAAAAGTAGATCAAACATTCTAGATCACCTCAAACACATATTAACCAAAGTCCTGCAACATTTTTAGTACTTCATTCCATTTTTATTATTATTTAATTAGAAATTAGCTCAGAGGGGACGCGTGTGGCGTCGGATTCCGACGAGGATCGATAGGTATCTTTTGTTATCCGACCAGATCCAACTACGACACACTACAAATACAGCTAAACGTAGCACTGGTAGAGGTTTTTGATTTTGAGGAAAGGTGTGTTCCTTGTAAGCGGTAGCTAGTGAATTATGGCAGTGAGTAGAACACAAAGAATTGCAACCTAATTGCCAGGATATTGCTGGGAAGGCTGTAAATGGCTTGCAGGATGGCTTTTTTTTTAGATCTGCCGAGCCAGCCTACGCAGACATGCTCAATTGCACTAGCGTGCATGGTATTCACGTTGTGGTACCTAGGCCTTGCTTAGAGCGTACTCGGAGTCATATCTGACTCTGTTGAACTGATGTGGAATGATTAATATTTTTTGCATTTATATTAATAAAAAAATTGGCGTTAGGTGTACAAAAAAGAAGTAGTCGTTTCCAAACTTTATTCACAATAACAGAAAAAGATCAACAAAAATCAGTGCAACATCGGAAGGAAAAACACATCAAACTACAGCAATTCGTTAGAGCAGTTTGGAGGGCAGATGAATCCGTACCAGAGACCGAATAGAATGATAGTTTCTTTTGTTCGCGTGATAAGTCTTCTACTGAAACGCCGGGACCGCCTGTAGGTCATGTGCGCTCTAGAGATCGCCCACGATACTGTGAAGTCACTTTACATGAATTCACAAGGAAAAGTCGAGAATTTCTTCTAAGGAAACTTTGCTGGAGGTAATTGTTCTGCGAAAGCAATCACTGTTCGTGTAGCAATGTCAATCGCAATTTCCCACATGAGAAAAAATAAGAAGAACGTGGCTAAACGAAAATGAAGACAAATAAAAATATGTAATTCCGCGTCAAATAACTCAGACCGGGGAAAGAATGGAGTCCAGAGAAATTTCTAAAGAAGTTTACGGAAGGAACGCCAACTAAGATCCAGGCGAACTTTCAGAACTTCCGCGGAACCATCTCCGGAGCTACTGCAGAGCCATCTCGGGACCTACCGCGGACGACTGGGAGGCTGAATCTTGGTTGTTATACGAAGATGACCGTATAAATGATCCATTTGTACTTGTTGATGGTTTTAATGAGTAAATAGTTGATAAAATGCACAAAAGATTTGGCAAGTTCGCAGTGTACTTGCTACCACGCCTTTAGTGATATCCAAGGCTACACATGAAGTATTTTCTATTAAATGCCAGCAGTTCCGCTCGCCCTAAGTGCACTGCAAAGAAGCCTGACTCTTAGCTCAAGTCTGGTACTACTGTGAGGAAGGAACCTCAACGAAGGGCTTATCCCCTAGACCAACAACGCCAGCAACGTTGGATTAATCCTTTAAACTGTTTGGGACGTTACTTCTGTATCTGAGTATTTCATGTTGTAAATAATGATGCAGTTTCAACTTTACGTATTGACTGAAGGAGAAAGTGGTTAATGCTAAATTGTACTGAGCAGTACTGACTTCCATTCATGATACTAGTCTCTTACGTCGTCTCTAATTATCTAACGTCTGTCTTAAACAGCGTAATAAATGTATGTATGCATGTTATGAGCGCATAAATGTTGGTGAGTGGCGCTGTGACCGCATATTTAGTCGGTAATGTACATCCCATGTAAGGAAAGTGAATTGAAAGATGGTGTTGAAAGATCTTGCGAAGTAGAATTCTTGGATGAGGCATGTTCGTTTCAATTTCTCAGAGTCAAATCCGTAACACGATTGTCCGGTGAAACCTTAGAAAATGGAGGAAAACTTTACAAAGTTTTGAATTATTCGCCTTCCCCCCTATAAATTTTTGCTGCAAATGACATCTATGTTTGGAGGCATTGTCTAAGATAACGTTGATATATGTCCATCATTCTTTTTTCATTTGTCATCATAGGAAATCTTTGACGCACTCTCTGGGCTTCTCAGAACCGTTGGGCAAAATTGATGGATAGGCAGTAACATCGTCTTAGACAATGCTTCCAAACATAGTTGTCTTGTTTGGATCTTTGAAGTTACCCTCCTCGTATAAGTGCCACATAGTTGTACTTCTTATACAAAGCATGATCGCAAGGTTGCAGTGCGTCCACTTACGTATTAAGTAAATAAATAAGTAATCCAAAATAGTTCTGCCTCTGAGTCTCATTTTTACTGAAGTTCTGTTGATAATAAGGAAATAAGAAGGAATGAATCGGAAATAGACACCAAAGAGGCGCTAAAGGACGTTTTGAGGTTGATCAGCTGATTAGATCTCTCGGCTCTCTCAGTGTTCTGGTCCCAGTAGCACCCACTCCACGAGGGGCAGCAGAGGGTGAAGTCCCTTTCCTTCTTCGTACAAACTCCTTACATTCTGTTTCATGAGTTTTTGTTTTGTGTAGGTTAGCACCACTGTGTACGTACACAAGCCCCCTTTCTAGTTTCACCACACGGTAGCGTTGCTAAGTTGCTTGCTGTTTGCTTGTATGCGGATGAGTTTGATTGTGTTGCATTGATATCCAATTCAATGACGCGTATTTTGTTGAGCTAGTGAGAAGTTACTTGCAGGCGCTTGGATCCTATTATGTATGTGCCAACTTTTGTTTGCGTTGGTAATGTTAGTGGATTCTATCTTGGTTTTTTTTTAATTTCATCTCGTTTGTATTGTTTGCTCTGGTATACTTTCCTTGTATGGAGCACCTCGAGTGCATTTGATAAATAAATAAATAAATATTAAGGTCTGACGAAGGCATTACATGCCGAAAGCTCACCGGAATAAAGCTCGAAAGGAGAGCCTCAACAAATCAACAGAACTTCAAATAAATAAGTAAGTAAATAAGGAAAATTTCACTGCGCGCATCCGGCAGTCCCTTGGCAGCTTTCCAACAATAAAAACCAGCTATCCATATCACGTCACTCACTCGCTCCATCAACAACCACCACGGTGCGTCGTCCTATCGATGGTGCGATACCGCGGTGCGATTCGATTTTGATGGCACTTGTGTGGCGGTGGTGGTGCGATGCACTTTCGGCCGGGTATGCACTGCTGCGACACAGGCACAGCCACATATCCAGTAGAATTTCATTTGTTTGCGAGCTGCTCGTGAATTGTCGACACGTGGCGCTGAGCCGGGCCATCGTCGAAGCGCTGCAGCAGCGTCCACCCATCTCGCGCCCACCAACAGCAGCAGTCTGCAGGATTCATGAAGATCTGACCAGGTGCGTTTGAGCTTCTGTTAATCCTAAAGAATATATACATGAGTATAGTGTTGGAAATCAGTGTGTAAAACAGCGCAATACTCATTAAATATTAATTAGTTGGGAACGATTACAGTTTTTTGGCGCATCACGATTTCTCTTCCCATTATTTAATAGGAGTCCGGGATTACTCGGTTAATATGAAATTCCCATGATTCTGGAATAACGTGGCAAAGTCCCCTAGATTTTGTTTCTTCATGAGGTTGGTTCGAAAGTGTTGGTCCAAATTTTACACATTTTTGAACAATCGTAACGTTATCTTTTATAGAAGGAACCTAGTCTGCCCATTTTTATAGTTGAGAAGTAGTAGAACATTCTACCGCTTTCTAATGCCAGAGAAACTCAATTAATTCAAAGCCAAGGAATTCTGGACCAAGAAATAAATGTTGGTGCAATGGGGTAGTAACAACGGGTGATAGTAACATTTTCTGGATTTTTATGGGCATAGTTGAGCTGTTTTCCACATTACGCAGCACATATAGTGACAAAATAGATACGTAGATAAATAAATAAATAAATAAATAAATAAATAAATAAATAAATAAATATGCAGTGACGCCTAGGGAGGGGACAATTTAGCATTGAATAATTATTTAATGGAAGTGCATTTAGTGATTCTGGTGCTAGATCCGATGAAGATGACAGGGAACCCCTCTGCGCCGTTAACAAAAATCGAAAGAAAGTGAAATCATAACAAATGTAGGAGGGACTGCTTTGCTCCAATGATGTTGTTGTGAAGTGCTAAACCTGCACTATTTATCGCCACTGTTTTGACATCACTATATCATCTTCTAGAAGTCCTGGATCAAGTTGAAGATGACTACTTGCAGAGTGGTACTGAAACCTTCTCTCGTTTTCTCTTACGATGACCCATGAAAATAGTTATTAAACTGATTAAATAGATAGGTCGTTTGTTTTTGTATTTTTCTCAGGACCCTACGCAAGAGAACGGTTGCAGTTTAACTTTTACCTGATTCCGATTTGCTACACATTTCATGTTTTATAAAAGGCGGTCAGTACTTTTCACGCACCTTGTAGACACCTGGGAAATGAATAGGTGCCAATTATCTAGAAATGAGCCAATGACTAAAAAAACTGACGGAATGAAAGTTGGCAGTGCTCTAATTACGTTCCGTAGGTTTCAGGTTCCCTGCCCTGCCCTGTCCCATAGTCATTTCCCCTGCACTATCGCAAAAGTATTACCGAAACTTGGACAAAATCAATAACTCTGCCGAATTCGTTCGCAATTCGTATTTAAAAGGACAGAACTGGTATTAGGAGGGAGGATTCTGTGCAAATTGTGCAGTTTTTCCAACTTCACAGTGAAATCCGTTGCCTTTGTTGTCGGTATGAACACCTGTTGATTTTTTGTTCACCGGAAATATTAGTTCTAGAGGTATTATGTAGCGCTTTCCAATGGGTACGAAAAACTGGGAAAATTTTCGAAAATTTCTATAACCTTACCCATATTTGTATCCCGAAAAAATGGAATGTTGGAGCCTACGTTAATTGATTATTTTCAACTTCGTCATCATCACTTGTCTAGGTGTTACGGCTGCGTGACAAGAGGTACGCTGCTAGGCCGTGATTGGTCAATTCTTGTGCGCGTCGCGGCTGTAGCGCTTAAGGGTACGAGCAGCGCTGTGGAGAAATACATACACACGTTTTCTAAGCTATGGTGGGACAAATGAGTGCTATCGGGGGCTACAAGTTGTAAAAGGTGGTCAACGATCTCATGAATGTGCCAAATTTGAAGGAGCAACCTAAAATTGAGAAGCAGAAGCGTGCGGCGCGGTTGCGTCGCGGAATATGTCTTGACCCCCTCCCAGCTATTAAGGTGCATCGTTATCTCTCTTCAAACCTAGGATACCAGTCAATGATTTGCTTGCTAGAAACTCACAGGGACGGAGAATAAGCGTTTCGGAAACACGTCACACTAGAAATAATGACTTGACCAAACGCGGCGCGTCTCTATGCGGCGCGGCAAGGCCTTTACTGTAAGCGTATATATCGTGAAGGACTCTAGTGGTCTGGCGCGGCGCTACATCCCCTTTTAGTTGATCAGCCCGGATGATGATAATTTCGTAATTGTATTCATGTTGAGTTTTTTTTTCGCCCATAGTCAGAAACACGAAAAAAACACCTTTGTTTCCGATTTTTGGTGCCGTTCAGCGATGTACTATTCTGTGTACAATTCAATTTATGGAACTGTACAGATCGATTGGATCCCGGAATGATCGCGCCAGTTGGCGCGGTTGGTCACTTACAGATGGGGGCTCACATCTAATGATTCCTATCGGATATGCTCCGAGAACTAAGGGAACTTGTCCGAATGTAGCAGTGGGCATTTTTCAAAGGAAGTAGGGATGACGGCAGTGCATCATTCCTGCTCCTGCGTTGCAGCGACGCTGATGAACCTCAGCCATCCGGAAATTTCTTTTTAAAGAGTAAATTTGAGCGAGAAGGATGGAGGAAGGCCTAGTTCACTGAAGAACACATTTCGCAGGATTCCGCGTAGCGATCCATGACAATAGTTCTAAGGGGGCGGTGGGTATGCAAATCCACTCGTTTCACCGCAGGTTATCTTTATCCGGTCGATTTCCACATGATAACGATCCATGATCTACTCCTTCTTCATTTTGTGCGCAGAGAAATGAGCGCGTAGATGAATGAGTTGTATTGGATAGCAAAGTGGATAAAAACGAATGGGAATGGATAGATACCCGCCATGTTTTCCCTCCCTTGGTCAAATATATAGGATACGGCTCCTGGAGCAAATACGAGTAGTTGTCCGGAACGGTGTGCTGGCGAAACGTTTCAAGACGACTTCCCAACTGAAAGTGGCTCCAAAATTTTTTAACCGTCATTACAGGCCTCCCAGTATAATACAATATAATAATTTAGTATAATAATATAATATAATGTATCATATTATGATCCCATTCCTCCCCCAAAAATCCCTTGTTGAGTTTCAATGCGCGCTCAATATCAGACGCGGATATGCTATTTTTCGCATACAATTCTTAATGAGGACTAGTTCACGTATCGAACACCATTATTCCATTCTTTTTCTTTTTCACTAATACACTCATACAGGCCGATGCTAATCCTTGCCAAATAGGGCTTTTTATAACGCTGAAATGTCTCATTATCTTCAGTATCCCCGGCTGCTAGGGATTCGCTGTAGTTATAATCCTATTCATACATAAACTTTACGAGCAGAGGTCTCTTTTCAGACTGTCTAAGGCTAATGTCTAAGGCCGTTATAAAATTGTTTTGAAATCAAGCTTTAATCGTGCAGTTCGGCTATTTTTGGGTAATTTCCAGCTAAATTTGGTGAAAAAATTGTTCATCTGCTGGAAAACTGATAAATCTTGGGAATTCATCTTTCCTGACTCCTGAAAAATCTGATTTGATGGTTTCCTCACAAATTCTGGGTGGGTTTCGCACTTTCCTATGGATCAATCCTCAAAAATTCTCTCGAGATCCACGTGGATACGAACTGTCCGAAGCCACTTTTGAATGGTGTCAGTTTCGGGCGAAGAGTCAACCCCATCTCAGGATAGCATTGATTGTATACTGCACTCTACATGGCACTATGTAAAATTATCGATAATCCTTTCTGATTCACCCTGGTTCTTAGTATAAGCCAGTACAATACTGGATGTTGAAAACGCAGAATCGCCTTGCCATGGCTCCCTTGAAATTGCCCCAATCAAAGCGGTTTCGTCGCCGTTCAATTCGCCCTGAAGAGTCGTTTCGAATGACATAATTTTTGTCGAGGTAAACTTTCCGTTCACTGGTTTCCTCCAACTAATCAATATATCGATCGACGCCGCGTGATGGATCGCATCAGTAGCTGTGAAAACACGCCCTCCAAACTCCCACCTAGGCATCAACGAAAAATCATTCCTCGGAATGTGCATCTTATTCTGCGTATTCCATTCTGTAATATCTGATATATGGACCAAAGCCCTACGGAATCTGGGAAATTCGCCGAATCCTGCTTGCATGTGATCTATTTTCCACGTGTGTGCGGTATTCGACTCGAGGGACAAGAGCAAAGAAAAGAGGCGTGGCGCGCCTGTCCGTAAAATCTGGGCCAATGTGATTGGCGTAAAGGCTGAAATGCATATGATTACAGCCATTATTATACATACTATGGCACTCTGGCCTAGTTTATACTATAGGTACGTCAGATGTCCATCATATTTATTCGCGAGTAATTTCTCGGCTCTAATATCCTAGTTCTGGCGCAAAACTTCCACCAAGTTCAAAGTGCAATTATAGGTTGTTTCACTGAGGAACACAGCTGAGAAGATGTCAGAAAAGAAAATAGCGCAAGAAAGTGTACAGGAATTGGAGAGAGTTAAGAGAAAAACAAGTAATCGACTATCGTTAACTTTGGAACGGACTACACACACGGGTTTTTCTGCGAAAGTTCCAAATTTTAGTACATTGCTCCAGTTGACACTCCTTTAGTGGCACATCCCTCCCCAAAAGCGGTATGTTAAAAGTGAATCAGAAACAACATGGAAAATGACCCCAAGATGGGACCCATTGACCTGCACGTCACCGATTGATGACTATTATGACGCATTCATACGCCCAGTGACAAAAACTCATCGTAAATCATGGTTTGTGGGACGAGAAGCGGAATTTTGGCTCGGCTCTCCCGGTGAGATAGAGCGTGACGATGTGAATATCATAATTTCGCACATGGATAGGAGGTGGACATGGCATACCACTAGAAAAACAAGGAAAGAACCATGAATGAATGAATGAATGAATGAATGAATGAATGAATGAAAGAATGAATGAGTGAATGACTGAGTAGTGAATGTGTGAGTGAATGAATGAATGAATGAATGAATGAATGAATGAATGAATGAATGAATGAATGAATGAATGAGTGAATGAATGAGTAGTGAATGAGTGAATGAATGAATGAATGAATGAATGAATGAATGAATGAGTGAGTGAATGAATGAGTAGTGAATGAGTGAGTGAATGAATGAATGAATGAATGAATGAATTAATGAATGAGTAGTGAATGAGTGAGTGAATGAATGAATGAATGAATGAATGAATGAATGAATGAATGAATGAATGA
>JARK01001586.1:259875-285646 GCA_000688135.1 Ancylostoma ceylanicum
AATGAATGAATGAATGAATGAATGAATGAATGAATGAATGAATGAATGAATGAATGAATGAATGAATGAATGAATGAATGAATGAATGAATGGAATGAGAGATCTGTCGAAGATGTTTACTAGGATGGATACTTCTGCTAATTATGGAAATTCGGCTGTGTTTAACGTTGAGCAAGATTCTCTAGCAGAGCCTGGATGCATCACTGAGATAACCCAGGGTAAACGTGTTAACGCCCGTATTAATGATAGGCTTTTTTAGGGGGGGGAGGTGTTAACACGTTTACCCTGCATAATCTCAATGATGCTATGGCCCTAGGATTCATGAACATGCTCGTAGAGATTCAAACCCGCATTATGACCCTAGCGGACGAGTTTCCGGAGCAGATTTTGACTATTTCACAATTGATTAACTACCACTGCGGCTGATTCTTGGAGCCCTTATTCGTGAATGTTATGATCCCATTGATGCATTGTCCTCTGAGCCGTCGGCGTTCAGCAATGCATGCTTCTAGCAAAGCGCGTTTTAGGGATGCCAGACTTTGGGAAACTGCGCTACTCTTAGCGAAAGGTACATCAGAAACCGAATTCTGGAGAAATTTCGGAAGCACTCTTTGTGATTTACAGGAAAGAAAAAAAGCAATAGATTCATTACATACTACAGATGCCTGATGACATGCCACATATGTATTTGAGAAGGATAGCAAATACTTCTGAACCAAAGTGATGTCTTCGTTGCAGGCACTTCAGACTTTGCACCATTCTACCATATCTTTTGATTATTGTACACTACGAGTTCTTTCTCAAAGCTCCAACCATCCTTCAGGAAAAATATTCTCTCATAAGAAGTTATTTATGAAAATGGTTACTCGCGCCGACACCTATTATTTCATTGGTACGAAAACATTCGTGGATCCTGCTGCTGGTTCAGTCGAGTTGCGTGACAAAATGATAATCTGTTTTGACAAGACATCATCACCAGCCCGTCAGTTGCAGTGGAACGCGTGGCACAGGCGTTAGGACCAGCAGCAGAGCGCTGGCGATTGCAGTCGCAGTGAATGTTTTTGCAATTATTTTTGCCCAAGGGACCGCTTTTCAGAATTTCGACATCATTTATAGAAGTTCTCTAAGACTTAAACTTTTTGAGCTTTTTCGATCATAGTAGATTTTCTGGCAATATTTTCCAGATCGATGACAGCTCGGTTTTCCTTGATTTCTCACCCATAATTTCTTTTTTTCAGTCCCCTATGAAAAAATGACGTCAACAGAATATTTACTAGGACAAGGCCATTCTCTTTAGCGAAAAAGGAAACCAGTTCAGGAGCTGCGGTTCCCAGATACTTTAAATTTTATCCTGCTATAAGAATTTAATCCCAATTTTGTAACATCTTTAATTGAGACTCCACGAACGAAGCCAATCAAATTTTGACTCAATTTTCAGTATTTACAAATAATTGTAATAAATAGTAGAAACAAAAAAATTAGATAATTCACAATTAAATGTAATAAAAAGTAAAAATAAGTTCTTATTAGAGGTCATGAATGAATGAATGAATGAATGAATGAATGAATGAATGAATGAATGAATGAATGAATGAATGAGTGAATGAATGGATGAATGAATGAATGAATGAATGAATGAATGAATGAATGAATGAGTGAGCAACCAGTAAATTTCCTTAAAATTTTGAGCCAATTTTGAAGAATGCTACTTATACCCAGCATCTCCGTAACACGAACAATTTGTCTCTACCCTCCTAGTCATTTATCCTCAGCCTAAAAACCTAGCTCCATACGTCATTTTCCCTCAGAAACCGGGATTGTTTCCCTCCAAAGGTCGCACGGGTGCTTTTTCCACGGCTCTTCTCACCGTGGAGAAAGGCGCCAGGGAATTTTTCAAGCCATTCAAGTGAAGAGGCCGTGGCGAGATGCACTCGTTCGATGCTTTTTTTTCCGCCGGTCCCGGTTCGACGGCTAAGTTTGTGCACCCGCACTCTAATGGCGTCTTCTCAGTTTGTTTAGCGTTTGCTGGTTCGCGCCTGGGAGAAGGAGAATCCTGTAACGGTGGTTACGGGGGCGATTCAGCGCTTTGATGTGGGCCATCAGCGGAGGTGTCATAGCGTTCCACGTCATCTCACGGCGAATAGTGCGTGGGAATTAGCGGCATTGTCGTTTGTTATGTCGTTGTGACGTCGAATTTGTTTTCACCTTTGCCTGTCTTTTAGGCAGAGATCCAAGCGCTTTTGCAGTTGTTCTACTGGAAGATTTGTGGATTTTATGGATTTCTGGCTGAACCAAGTTGTTACAACATTGTCGCACAGACGTTCCTTCAACTCAAGTGCAGATGACTCCGTCCCTCTCTCCCTCTCAAGCTGTTCGCTCTCAAAAGCCCTTGAAAGGCTCAGTTTTTGTCGTCGCCGGCCAACACAAACACACGAACACCCACATCACGCGAACAGGTCGTCGTTTCTCGCGCTCAGGTGCCGGCGTGTCGGTCCTGGGCTGCTGCTGCTATCACACGCGTACATACCGCACGCACTCACCCGCTGCGACGAACAGCGATTGATTGTGGTCGTGGTGGTGACGGTTATTTGGCAGCGGCAATCTGATCGCGACGCCGCGATCAGTTGCAAATCGCGCGGCGATCGCGGCGTCGCTGCGACGCCGCGATAGCCTCACTGATCTGATAACTACCCGCCAATGCTCGCCGCCCGCATGTCCGGTTCCGGTGTTCGTGATGACCTCCAACGTCGGCGGCGACGACGACGAACGGTTTTCAATAACTGGTGCGGCGCCTACAATGCAACCAGCCACGTCGCGGAAAAACATCCAATAGGCCTTCTCGCCCTGCTCTACGTCGTCGTCGCGCGGCCCTTGGAGAGTCGTCCGCGGTCTGCGGCAGTTCGCTGAGGGCGTCTTGCCGCGGGTGTTCCGTTTTTCGTGGAATTGAAGCTTGCTCATCATAGATTACATACTTTTCCTCGCTGGTCCCACGTGGAAGACAGGGTTAGCGTGAAAGTGCACTCACCTCAGCACTGACTTCACCTCGCGGCTCAGGTGACCTTTTCCGTATGATTAACACCAGGCTGAAACGGGAAAATTTTTGCTAATTTAGCTAATAATTTTGAATCCGAACAAAAATTCGAATGTTCGAGGAAAAATGCTCCACAGCCTTTTTTGTTCACTACATGGTTGAGCTCCTCTCTCTCTCTCTCCTCTCTCTCTCTCTCTCTCTCTCTCTCTCTCTCTCTCTCTCTCTCTCTCTCTCTCTCTCTCTCTCTCTTCTCTCTCTCTTTTTTTTCTCTCTCTCTCCTTCGAGTACGTGAATTTTCACGCACTTGAAATCGAACATTCGAATTCGAATATGTCTAATCGCTGTATTCAGTTTTGACTACACTTCCTAGCTTGAGTGTGATCTCCTTCCCCCCCCCCCCGGTTAGTAAAATTTTCACAAATACCTTGTAAAATGTATGAATGCTGGGGTTTTTTTCTTGCAAAATTTTGTTTTTACTTGTTCTTAATTTTTCTATTATTATTCCTCTGAATATTTATTTTTACTCGCCTAGTACTCAGCTATAGTGGGCGTCGATGGCGGTGGCCTTTTCACAACCCCGAGAAGCACGCAGCGCGACCGCGTTACTCACGACGGAATCATCGTCGCAGTGGCGAATCTGGGTTTCCTTGATAATTGTTCATCACATTTGATCTCGATTGATAAGAAAACTAACGAACTATCGGGAAAACTCCATAGTTTGTTGTCCCGGAGTGGATTGTTGCTCGAGCGGCGCGGTCGCGCAGCGTGTTTTTCGAGGCCGCGGAAAGGCTACCGCCATCGGTGCCCACTGTACGTACGTAGATGTTGCTTTTCTTGTGAAATTTTGTTTTTACTTGCTATTATTTTTTGTTTTTTATTACTATTCCTCTAAGTATTTATTTTTACTCGCTCGATACTTAAGTGAATATTTTCGTCAATGCTTGAGAACCCATTTTTTCTACGCCCCCCCCCCCCCCCCCCGTTCGCCTGCTTCACTAGCTCCTGGACATGAACTTAATGCTATAAGGCACCTATTCCCATTACATTCCACAAGTAATGCGAGCCCATTTCCATTTCCGGAACGGCATTGTTTCCCCCCTGTATTGCAGTCTCTAAAACTCGTCCACAAAAGTGCAAACTCGTCCGCGCGCGGCTTTTTCACTGCCGCCGCGGCAATCGTTCACGCCGCATCGTGGCCGCACTCCTTATCGCAGGTTTCTCCACACACGCACATTCGGCACTGACGCTGGCTGTCTTGATGAGCACGTTCGAGCGGCGACGGCCGAAGGGCTGAGGAAACACGGACGGCTGCAAAAAACCCAGCCATCTTGGTCGTCATTTCTGTGTTGTCCTTGTTGATGATGAGAAATTTCATCGTTTTTTTTTCCCGGATTTCATGGTGGATAGGCTGGAAATTGATGTCAATGAACAATTCGAGGGGTTAATTTCTTTTGAGGACTCAATTGTGTTCATTTTTTAGAAATATTTTTAAATGCACTCTAGCTAGGGCTCACGATAACCCTTTTCAGTGCCTTGGAAGTTGATTTTTCCAGGAATTTCCTTCCGTTTCAATCCCTACTGCTTTTTGTTGCCATTCCTTCCAGTTCGCTCCATTTCGAGAATGAAATAAGCCTCTTTATCACCACTTTTCCCGAATATTCTGGGAATCCTGCCGTTTTCATAGGCTTTTATGGCATTTTCTCCACTAGTAAATGATTTCTCACCGCCATTTTTTCCTTATTTCTCAATTCAATTTTCCTAATTTTCCTGATAATTTTCCTGATTTTCTTTGCAAGTGCGTTTTCTTCCTGGAAATGCGGCAATTTTTATAGGCTTTCATGGTACTTTCCTCACTAGTAAATGTCGTTTCACTGCCATTTTCCCTTATTTCTGTAGTCACTTTTTCTCATTTTCCTTATTTAATTTCCTGGTTTCCCTTCCAAGCGCTTTTTAGTTCTGGAATCCTGTCTAATCGCCTTGATTACTACTACTAACATGCCGTTACAGCTATGACGCGTCTTCTACAGTAGTAAATAAATAAACAAATCGATCAATATATATTGACTGGTGGTCTCCATGGTAGTACGTAGGTGCTCCAGAAATACTAAAAATGTTGCTGCCAATGATTTATTCACGACGAACCAGAAAGCTTCAGCCTGGATTCATTATTAAAACTACCCAGGGTAAGCGTGTTGACGCCCGTGTTATTGTTGGGTAATTTTACGAGGGTGTTAACGCGTTGACCCTGGGTAATTTCAATGATAGGTGTGGCCTTTGGACTCCTACACTGTTGGAAATTGTATTTTTAAACATATTACAACAATAAATTGTACTTTTGAACCTCTTCTATTATAAATTGGATTTTTCGACATTTTTAAAGTAGTCACTAGGTAGTAGACTAGTAAAGTAAGTTGATAACACTGTTCACTTGTAGAAATATAGATATAGAAATATCTAAAAAATATAGAAATCATATCTAAATAATGCCCAGGTTTTACGACAAGAGAACATGGAATTTATTAGAAAACTGTTCACTTGTGTCCTTTCTGAGTGTAATACTATCTAACGACTGCAGTTAATGTTCATTTATTATGATTGAAATGAAATACATTTTTTCCTGGTATTCTTAAAGTTGACAGTGACAATGACAATGGCATTGCCAACCCTCTAGTGCCTACACCTCCCTGCAGCTCAACTTCAACAATTACTTAGTGCCCTTTTAAACCCAAGAATTCCATTTCCCCGAGGCAAAGTTTGCCGGGAAAAGGATGAATATCGATTTGGTTTTTTGGTTGGACAGCTATGGAGACGTTGCTGCTGCTGCTGCTGCTGCCTTATTAGAAGCGAAACAATGGGGGAATCGAGACTGCCTCGGTGCTGATTTGCAGAGGAAGGGGGGACTTGTTCTGCAAACTCCGAAGACGTCTCTATTCGAGTTTCTGTGCTGTTTTTTGCTGACATTTGCCCGTCATTCGTCATTATTGGTGGGTTTGATACGTCATATTTGACATTGGGGGAAATTTCGGAAATACTTATTGTTGCTAACTCACGTACATATTTATTTATTGATTTGCTCGTTTACTAAATTGAGCTCACCTTCAGGAATTTCTTATTATCCTTTTCAATTTATGACTTAATGACCTTATTGCCCTTTTCATGTCTGCCTCAGGAATCGTATTAGGTTGTTGCAAAATCGATGTCGGATTTTGACAGTTGGACTTTGAATTGTCGTAACTCGGCAAAAACTGGACCTTTTCTGTCGCTTTAGTACTCATTTGAATCAGCACATCCTCATCATTTTTCCGCTGAGTTTTCTTTCCACTAGGCCTGAAGCCAAGCTCTTCGGACCCAATAAAAGCGACGAGATCGTTTTGAGCTAACGTATTTTTGTGGCTTACTCTATCTCTCAGGGATGGGTTCCACCGCTTGACTTTGTGCTCATCTGTAGCGGAACAGTCCCCTGAGTGAGGCTTATAAGGGAGAGTCTCGATCTGCGCCTGCGTCTACTTCCAGAGCGTCTGGAGTGAAAAGTGTGGTCCTGAGCCACTGTAAAATACTGGAGGATAATCGAACTGGATCCACTTCTTCAGTTTTTCCATCATGCCCGTTTCTCCGATGGCACCAAAAATAATAGAATAATGAACCTCAAGGCCACCTTCGAGATACTGCACAGGTCTCCTGGTGATAGCTTCCAGCAGTGCCTTCAAGACGGCGTTGACGTCATCGAATTTTAGTGCATAACTCCGAGGCACCTGTCTCCAATACTAGACGACTTGGGCCAACACTGGGTTACCACTTTGTTTAGCATTCCCTCCTGTATAGGCTGGCAGTATTTCATGCCCGAGCCACCCTCTTTCTATCGAGTTCGAGTCCACGAAACAGTTTGGGTCGAATTTTAGCGGACGAGTACATTTTGATCCAAGCCCGAAAACCACAAGAAAAATGGGCAGATCCGAATAAAAATGAATAGGAAGAAAGAGGAAGAAATGTGCTTTAGAACAAGTACAAAATGTATGGTGGAGGCGTCATTTCTCTTTCCAAAACATCACTCCAAAGTTCGTGGTCCAAAAATCCGACATCGATTTTGCAACAACCTAATAATAGATTATTATTACCGTTATTATCAAAAATTAGAAATTTCTGTATTTTCAATGGATAGGCAAAACTAATTAATAACAGGAAAAAGGTAGGAAAGGGGGAAAACAGCAGAAAACAAATACTGGTGGTACGGGGTTGGGTGTGTGTCATCGTGAAGGAAAATGGGGCGTTACCAGGCTACTGTGATTGGTCCATCCGATCAATATTCCAATCACGCTATCTCACTAACGTCCTAGTTCCGTTCATGATGATATACACCTTACGGGGTGAAATGTGTTATCAATTTTCATTTTTTTTTCGTGTTCTCAAGATCTCATAATTGGCCCAGTGACCCCCTGCGGTTGGTGATTCTTTCGTTTCTTCCAGGAAATTTCTGGAAAAGGCACTACTTATGCTTTATTAGAAATTTCCACTTTTCATTCATATTTCTATGGTTGGCCCGAAAGTCCTGTACCATATTTTGCACTTTTTTATTCACAATTACAACATTATTTTCATGGGCAGACCCTGACATGCTAAATTTCAAAGGTGAGATGTAGTAAAGCGTTTTACCTCATTCCATTGCCAAAGAATTCCTATTCAAGGCCAAGAAATTCTGGATCGGATGATGAATGGAGGTACAAGACTTTTGGACCAACCTAATTTTAACATTTTCTGGATTTTTATGGGACTTATTGGCGTTATCAGCAACAGTTAGGCTGTTTTCAACACTACGTCGCACAAACGGTTACAAAATAAATAAATATACAGAAGGCACCAAGGGAAAAACTATTGCTATTGAGGAATTATTTAGAGAAAGAAAACACCTGGGAAATGCATGTATAATTAACAATTATCCGCGAAATTCTGGATCGGATAAAATGGAGGTGCAAGGCTTTTGGACCAACCTAAGATCTTTTTGGACTTCATTCTCTACTTCTATTTATATTTTTCTTATTTTGTGTTTTTCCTCCCGAGGCGTCCTGTGCGTAGTTTCTCCCCTATTTGCTCCCGACAGCATGTGAAATGAGTGCCCTATGGTTTTTCATGGAACGTTTCTTGAGTCTGAGAATTCCTCACGCTTTTTTCTGGCAATTTTCGTGGATTCTTCCGTATTTCTGAGGTCCCCAAAAAAAACTCCTGCCCCCGCCAGCCTCCATATCTCATCAGCACTCATCAAAACAAGCCATATGTCGTGACGCTATCAGTCAACAGGTGATCTTCGACCGCGTCTCTCCTGACGAGCGAGCGGCTCTCAATTCGTGAAATCGCGCTCGTCCTTCGTCGCTCTGTGCCACACCAGCATCACTATTTGCACCTCTCAGATCAGATCAATAGACCTGGAGCAAGTGGGCTGAGGGGGATCTTCAGCTGAGCAGCTTTGCTCAGGTGCTTTTCGCCCCTGGAACTCCATCGGAGTCCTGGAAATTTGGTTAGACACCAACTTTTCCTAGCTAAATCGAATTTCTTTCGTTTTCACATGGATCTCAGGGCTTTCCAACTCGGAGCTCTGTATCCCCAGCCAGTTTCCAGTCGTTTTTAGGTCTCATTTTCTTGGATTCGATTCCTGCGTCGCTCGGTGTCTGTTCAGTGTAATCCAATTAATTGGTTCCTGCTCGATGTACAGCTTTTCCAGTGTTCCTGAAATTTCAGGGATCTACTTGTTTATTTACAAGAGTTAAGTTCACAAGTTAAGAGGTTACAATAGTCACAAATTTCTTGGAATCTCCTTTAGAGCACGATTTCACGCCTACAACCACGTTCACATGTTTTCCTGAAATTTTTCTGGACTCGGCTTCCTTGAGGATTTCTAAAAATAGTAAGCGAAAACAAATCCTGAATACTTATAATGAAATTTTTCTCCTCACAGAATAGACTTTAGTTGTCCATTTATTAATTTGTTCATTTATTGAACTCCTTCCTTCGTGGAAGACAATGAGAAAAAGCATGGAATTGTATTTTTCCAGTGTTTCATCACGCTTCTGTTCTTTGATTTTCTTCTTCGAGTGCTTTCTGGACCTTCCTGGGTGTTCTGATTTTTTCCTGAAGAGTAATTTCAGAAGTGCCCCCTTCATCACGATGCCCCTCCATCGATCGTGGTGACTAGCGCAATGAAATGAATGCCTATGCACCGCGATTTTAATATGTCTATCCCGAAAACAGCGACAGTGTTTTTGTTTATTTGTTTGTTTATTCATTTATTTACTTACGTATGATGACGTTTCTAAGGGTAAGCTAGATAAAGGGGAAATAAGTGCGTATTTTGTTGGAAAATTCTGTCCGAACTGCGATTTGATAAGAATACCTTACTGATTCTACTCGATTTTTTTCTATGATTTTACCTTTTCACTTGGATTTTGTCAATGATTTTGCGCTGGTTTTTGCCCTGGTCAAGATCTATTTTACCACATATCAACCATTTTCTTTTGATCTCGTGAAAAAATTTGATAATTTCCCAAGAAAAGTGAAAGCGATGCCATGAATCACTTTGGCAGCACGTCAAAGAACAGTCTCAGCTCAGACCTTTGCCGAATTTCTGTTAGAAATTGGAAGGAATTGGTTGAGAAAGTGGTAACAACTTAATCTAAATTAATATTCAATAATTCTGGCAGAGATCATCCCGTCAAAAGAGACTTACTTCTTCTGAAAATCTATACAAATTTATTATACTTGGGACCGAATAAAAACGGATTAATCGATAGATTTGACTTTTAATTTATGACCCGATCCGAAGGTTTGCAAAGACAAAGTCCTTAACCCCTCCCTATCGTTCCTCAAGTGTCATACTTCTCCCTCTTCTCTTGGATATCGAAGATTTTAACTTATTCGAGATCGTCTTTTCGAATTCAAATGCATCTCTTGCATTATTCGGTCTTATCTATAGTAATGTGGATTTGTTTATTTATTTGCCATAGACAATGTGCCCAAAACATAATATTTCCTTTAGAGAGAAGGTGATGAAAGAGAAGGCATAGACAGACGTATTAATACACTGTATTTAGCCAGAATTCATCATTTGAGACTTCATCATTCTTATTCCTTGTTTTTTTTCTACTTATTCTTCTCGTTTTTTCCTTCTTTATCTTCTTTGCGTGTCTCTCAATAATCACGTGTATCTTTCATATTTAATTTGTCCCTTTGCTCTATCCACCGTTTCCAATGTTTCCTCTCATCCCGCTTCTTCAATGGGTAATTTCTAGTTTTCTTTTTACAATCATTCCTACCCACAAACCATTTCCTGATCCCAATTATTGATTGACTGTATTTCTGCTCAATTTTCGTACTCTGTTAACTCTTTCATGTCTTCCACTTATCCCATCGCATCTGGCTCAATCAAGATGCTCGCCGAACACATTAACGTTTTCGGCAAGGCTAGTTCGAGTACGCCTGTTGACGGCACTAAAATCCCCCATCAATCTAATCGGCTGTACGAAATGCTACTAATACGCGTTGTACTCAGCGGGAGAACCGCTTCCCAGTCGTTTCCGTAGGAGGAGATCCATGGACATTCCATTCATTTTTGGTGACTTTATTCATTCCCTCTTCATTCCGGTATTTTGCTATAGTATTTCCTAACTTTTTACCATTAAAGCAGTCCATGTGTACGCCTTTTGCCTGTTACTCACCGGGGACTAGTTCTCGCAAATTTCTAGCGACCTCATTTGAGAATTGGTGGTTTATTATTATTACTACTATTCTACATTATAACGTGTTTCACTGCGGAAGACAGTTGCGGAAATAGAGATAAAGAACACGCGAAAGAGTGCGTGAACTAAGGAGGGTACGAAGAAAAACACAAAATGTGCACGAATACTCACTTATCGTTGCATTTGAAGTAAACCATGAGCCCCGTACATTGCACGAAAACTGTTCCCCAGTTGTTTCCTCGGCGGTACTTGGATGGATCCATAGATTTTTCAGTAGTAGCTTTGATCCGTTTATTTGCTCGTTTCATAGTGTTTTACTGTAAAATTACATGACTTGTTACTATCTAGCAAATGCAGCTGTTTCCATTTTGGTGCACTACTTAGTGGGGACTAGTTCTCGCCTGATTAAAATGTAGTTGTGATCTGTTTCAAATGCGACAACACTTGAATAACCGCGCCTATTCTCTGTTTTTCTCTTCACCCTCTTAAGTTTCTGCACATTTTTCGGTGCTCTTCTTCTCTGATCCACTTCTCCAACTATTTTTCTCATTGAAACAGATCATACTTACGCATTGGTAGCTTTTTTCCTGGGTCTCTACTACACTAGGCGTCTTACGTTACACGAAAACTGTTTCCCAGTTGTAATTTTAGCATGACTTTATGGAAAATTCCATCATTATTAGTATCTTCGCGCTTTACTAGGCTTTCATAGAGCTCTTCTAAATATGCACACTATTGAAAAAGCGAAATCATAGTAATTTAAGTCTAACAAAACATGGGGACTAGTTCTCGCAAGACCATCGTGCGTTTTTGGTGTTTTTGCACTTTTAAGCTGCTTACAAGCACATTTCCATTGTTTTGCACAAGTAAATAGTAAATTTGTGCTCTTTCCCACTCAATCCTTCGCCGGGACCAGTTCTCGCTTGACTACAGTGCGATTTTTAAGTACTCCTGCACTTTGCGAAGCTTTGAGATTTTGAGGTTATTATTCATTCCAAAGCCTTGGGCAGTAAATTGATATGTGGATGCGTTTAATGACTTGTTGGGGACTGGTTCTCGCAAGGTCCTATGACTACCTTTGCGATTTATTATAGTTTGCGAGAATCTTGTCATTCTTTCCGCAGCATTAGTGCAGTGAGTCTATACCCATCCATTCGTCCTCAGTACTGTATGGGGACTAGTTCTCGCAAAATTACTATGCGGTTATCGGTACCTTTTCCTTGTTATTTCGTTGCTCCATAAAAGCAGTTTATATCCGTACAGGTTTAATAGCTCATGGGGACTAGTTCTCGCAAGGGACCTGTTAGCATTTGTGGACTTCTAGGCTGTTTATGAACACTTTATTACTTTTTTCGACAACTAAAACAATGAATTTGTGATCGTCAGCACTCAATATTTCGTGAGGACCATTTCTCGCATTTTTGGTATTCTTGCACTTAGTCAGGATTTGAGAATATTGTAGCATTTATTTCGAACCACTGAAGCAGTAACTTTAAACCTGTCTGTATTCGATTACTTGATGGGGACCAGTTCTCGCAAAACTATTGCACGATTATTAGCATGTTTGTCTCCATATTTTTCTTGCTCTACAGAATCAGTTTATGTTCGTATAGGTCCGATATCCCATGAGGACTAGTCCTCGCAAGATTATTTCGCGATTTTTCTCCATCATTAGCTGCCCTCTTATGGAATCGTTGGCCAGCCTGTCTTTGTTCTTTTTCTTTTTCCTTATTTCATCCTTGCAACCAAATCCGTTCCTCTTTATAATCATGTTAAACGACTTCTTTCCCTACTATTTAGAAAGCTACAAGTACCGTCTGTTTCAAAAATCAGAGCAATTCGACGTTTTGCGTGTGACTGCACAAGGTGCAATTTGCCTCACGTCAAATCATGGAAATTTGGAGCTGTCAGTAACTGGATGCGTGCCAAAACATGTCTCGGCTATAACAACTGGCGAGACTTACCTCACCTTGGAAGCCTGCCAAGTGGCAAGATTGCTGCAACAGACAGTACATTCCTATTCGTACAATTCCATCTCACACCTGCACGAAAACGCTCGATTTGAATTTCAAAGTAACGACAGCGTCCAGCCTGACATCGATCCCGAAGCCTGTGCTTTCAATTGTAGCATCAACCTACTTCTGTGACTAGGCGGCACCGCTGTTATCGAATTACTTGGAGCCTCTTTCTCTGTTTGGGATGGAACTGCTTTTTTCACTTCCTGTCTCGTTACCGAAACTGCATTGGTGGGGTACTGGTTATGGGCGGGGGGGGGGGGGCATAAGGGNTCCTGCAGCCCTTTATCAAATACTCTGCAGCAATGATCCTTTGGGCACAGTAGATACTGTACCCAGCTGCTCAATGGTCATTGTAGCGAATGAGAAATGACAGGCGTTGGAACATGGGCGTGGCCATCCTCTATTTCTACGACTAGCACTGCTGTGATTGGTCGACTCTGCAACAACGTCGGGGGGGGGGGAGCATAAGGGAGAGAACAGGGGAATTTTAACTCTCAAAATTAGGTGGAATATATTAACAGGGAGGAAGAGCAGGAAAAATTCACAGTTTCACATGAATCTTAGTACGACTAGTGGCCCTGCTCCCTCAGAAACTCCTCTTAAAGTTCGCGTTTAGTCAGGTGTCTCACCAACAATGTCCTAAATCATAGCCCATCATCGCCGAAGCGCTCGTTTCGGCGTTAACAGCGCCCATATCGGCGTCGACGACGACGCCGACGAGGCCCGCACACCCGTGCGGGCCTCTGCTGCTCCTCGACGACGCAGCAATCGTCGTCGCTAAGCGGTGTAATCAACACTTAGTACAATTCCATCTATCACATGGAAAGAAACTGTGTGTTTTATAGCCGGCATTCGCGTGTGAACTCGTATGACTTTCCTTCATCACTCTTTGCCTCAGTCAACGCCGCGGCTCGGCAGCTTCGCTTCCCGAGCGACGATGGTTTTCTCAGTGGGTCTAATGTATGTTGGGGAGGCAGGAATTCATTGTTTAGTGACGAGATTCATAAACTTTTCAAGGAAAGGTTCTAGCATTCTGGATATTTGTTGGGGTTGTATCCATGATTTTATCCACATCCATGTGCCCATGGTTATATCCATATCTCGTACTCTTCCATGGATTTGAACTGGTTAAATTTTACAGATTCCAGCAGTTTCATCTCCTATAAACTCCTTGCAATTAAGTGTAAGCCTACAATTTCATCCTCTTCTCTTGCAGTCCAATTTTGAACCCAGTGAGAGTAGCATCCCAGAGAAACCCTTGCAGTTTTCTTTTTAAGATTACTTTTTCAACTGTAAAAAATTCCACAGCAATTCATCAAACATGTGCCTGTATTCATGAACATCCCCAAGAGCGACACGCTCTCCTCCTCTCCTAAAGTGGACGAGTTTTCCGGGTTGAAATTGGCGAATATTGTGAAGATGGCTAGTTCAAGCCACCAATGAAAGGTTATAGTAAATGATGAGATATGATATATTTTGCTGGGAAAATTCGCCCAAACGGGACGCTGAATACCTTCCCGGGAACGTTATGAATACTGTCAGTGAATCTATTCGCTAACACCGATATCTTATACTATTTATTTATTATCTATTTATTTACCTATTTATTTATTTATTTATTTATTTATTTATTTATTTATTTATTTATTTATTTATTTACTTATTCCATACATCAATAAAGTTGATACACCACACTACAATCCAGATATACTAACAGCACACCAGCAACAAAACATCGACGACACTAAGACATTTCTTTTCAAAAGCGAGACATTGTACGAGGTTGCAGCGATCCGGACACGCTCACACGCCACGCATCACCTGCCTCGTGATTATCTAGCTGTCTGCGCATCTGCACATTCCTATAATATCATTGTTCTCATTCGCGTACGATTTTCACGCTTCCTGTGCATAGCAAGTGATGCGGTGCCAGTAGTTTCGCTTTATCAAGAGTCCTCTATGTAATAGTTAGCATAAGGAGGCGGGGCAGTTGTGTGCATATCGTCGTCTGCGTTCTCTTCATATTTACTGGTTCTCTCATTGTTCTGGCTAGGGACACTGAGGGAGCGAAGAAAGCACAGATGGACTTCTGCTGATTCTATAACTGCTTTACTAGTATGAAGTCAGTTCAGACCTCTCCTCTTTATGTGAATTAGTAATAAATAAATACATAAATAAATAAATAAATAAAATATTGATTATCCGAAAGCTTTTTCACCTATTGTATTATAGCTACTATTATTTATTCTGTCGACGTTTGTAGCGTAATTGTTACCAACTGTACAAGTCAAAGAGCTGGTCAATCATTGTTGCATCAGAAAATACAGGCGATCTGCCGCACCGCGCCACCCATGCGGCGCGGCAAGGCAGTTGTGCGCTGTGGTTGCCAGTATTGATTTTTTGCTTATTTTTTTACCAGCATTTCCGTACTGAGAGCAAACACATAAGGAGAAACGGTGGAAAGCACGTCTAAAACACTAATACCGGCAATCACAGCGGTGGGCTGGTCTGCCGCGCCGCATAGGTTGGCGGCGCGGTAGGGCAGATGGGCGGTGTTCTGCAGTGCAAGAATGATCGACTGGCGCTGTATTTCTATATTTTTTACTTGTTTTTTTTTTTACTATCCTCCCTGCTGAAGGTGATGGAAAGTAACGAGCATTTCTATTATATTTTGTCCTATTTATGCTTATTTATAACCTCTAGTCCCCAGGGAACCTTACAACTAAATAATTTAGGTATCATTAGCAGAATTTCCATACGCACATCACAGAACCACCAAGCAATCCATTAATTGCTAGCCAAAGCCGGAACAAACGCCATAATTTAATTCAGCCCGGCCATTATCTTGACCATTTCATGGATATCATTTCTCTTCTTTCCCCTCGACTATGCTCTCCTGTGATGCTTGCTCTTCGATCGATGTCCAAGTATAAAATGCAGAAATTTCCCATGTTTCCAGTGCATTTTCTTTGTGCCGCTCGTGTCGTGTCATGTCGCCATTACCAAAGTGCTCCGGGAACAGTTTTTCCAGCATTTTGCTGTCGCGCTAACGAGCTGCCATGTAGCTCGGTCTTCAGTTTCGGCATCCAGGCGGAACCTAGCCTGCAGCTGTTACTTCCAGGAGCTGTTTTAGTCTCTGTGGGCGCCTATAACCTCGATTTAGTGGAACGTCTTGCAGAGTTTTTCCCTAGGAATGGGTATAGGCTGTCATTCACGTTGAGTAAACTAGTAGTCATTCATTCTTAACTGCACAGCCATTAGTTACACTGCTCCTTTACTCTCTGAGACACTTTTTCGACAACTCTGAACTGTCTCGGATTCCTGTGTTGCTATTGGCCAATTTTTCTGTAAGTTAAACTCTTTTTAAAATTTCACATTTGCATTCAAACAAATATTCAAACAATTCGAAACATTTGTAATTCAAATATCCAAACAATCAATATTTAAAAATATTCACATAATAAAGGAGATATATGCTAATGATCATTTGATTTATTTGATGTTTGATTTGCTACTGTCGGCGTCGATGGCTGTGGTCCTTTCGCGCCCTCGAAAAGCACGCAACGCCACCGCGCCGCTCACGAAGGAATCTTTGCCGCGGTGGCGAATATGGGTTTTCTCGATAGTTGCTCATCATATTCAACGTTGACTGATTATAAAACTAACTAACTGTCGAGAAAACCCCATGGTTTGTTGTCCCGGAGAGTATTCCTGCATGAGCGGCGCTGTCGCGCTGCGTGCTTTTTGAGCCCGCGGAAAGGCCACCGCCATTGACGGTCACTGTAATGGTATTTGATTTTGTAGTTTTGCATGATCGCATACATGTGAAAAGCATTGAAAAATTCATTTCTACCCATACTTTTAGAGGAGAATTAGGGCAGAGCCAAGGAGGTGCACGAGATTTCCTCTCCATGATGTACTACCCTACTGGAAGTGCACCAACACAAGTCAGGAGAAGTTAAGAAAGAGCGCAAAATTTTGTTACCACGCACATTCTCTCCGAGAGTGCATAATCTAACCAATTCGAAAGTGCGCTCCCAGCAAAAGAGCGGTACGGGAAACTCGCACTCTAGCCCTTGCTCCGCCCCAAGTCTCCACACGAGATGAGGCTCAAAGGCGGATTTTCGATATTTTGCATGTAGTTATGTATACCATTGTGATCAGCAGCTCAAGGCAATTTTGGCAGGATGAGGGCCTCGAAAATCTATTCAGGGGAGGACTATGACTTTCACCAGGATCTGTGTTATTTCCAAAAGAGGAGTAAAGCTGAATTCCGATTTGTCCATTATGGACAAACCTGAAAATTAATTCTGTCAAAGGATTTTTTCGGATTTTTCCGCCATCCAGTGCGAACAATCTGGATTTTAAGGGTATACGGCGTTACACCTGGAGAGGGCGGCGCGGAAGAGTCTTATGATTGGCCAACTGGGTAAATTGACCACTCGCAGAGCTCAGCAGCATCGCCCTTTCCAGGTATAACGCTCCACATCCGGATTTTAACAGTTTCTAGTAACTTTAAGAGAGATTCAACCAGTTAGCCAGTATAAGATAGTTTTTGTGGATACTTTCTGGCGAAAAAAATTTTGTGAGCCAAATTTGGCCCCGTTAAACATGCAGGGGGGATCCAGTATCTGATCAAAGTTCACTTACTCATTCTTCACTTTTTTCTACATGATCCACTACTTGAAGGGCACATGTTAAGCTTTAGCCTTATACTTTTTCATTTTGGCCATTACACACTTCAATCTGGAAAAAAAGAGTAAACATACTAGTACACCCCTACATATAATCTAGGATACTTCCATCCATGCTTGAACCAACAGTTCAATAAGTTCTCCTCATCTCCTCAACGCTGAGGATATGTTAACGCCCTTTTAGTGCCCAAAAATTAGTTGATCGACAGCAATTTCGAAAAAAAATTAAATAAATAACATTACCTCGTGGGAAGTGATGGTCTCCCTAACGTCACTCACCTCTCCTTCTTTTTCTCCTTTACCTGGTTAGGCTCTTCTACAGGTTTATTTTCCTGCCAATGCACCCGGTTTGCTATGTAAATGGTAGAAGCTCAGTCCAACTATGTTGCTCCCTCCAAGCTTACAACCTGAAGGGTCCTTTATTATTATCCATATCATGCGTTGCCATAACCTGGCTCTCCTTTTACTACTCAGCTGTTCTCTGGACCTCTCTCTATCAATTATTTAGATTTCTACATCCTTTCTTTCTTTTATTTCTCCTTTTGTGACCAAGATATGCATTCATGTTGCTTCTTTCAATATCTGTCTTGTCTGGCACACCCTAGGGTGTATTCAAATAAATAAATGAATTTCAAAGTAAAATCGATATGTACACCTAAACGCGATGATGCAAGCTACGTAAGTGCAGCAATATTTTCACGGATTAGCATCGATCGACCATCAAATTGGGCCATCAACAGCGCTGAATTCACCGCTTGCTGTCAGTTTTTGCTTTGTTTGACAATGTCACTGAATATACACGGAAACTTCAGGAAAAATTCGAATATGAACCTTTTGCTTCTATTGATTGATTTATTCCGGAGGTGGGCTGGTCATAGATTGGGATATGCTCTCGTACATATAAGGGAACAACCCTTGAACCCTTGAACATACATATAAGGGTGGTCAGAAAGCCTTTGAGAAGGTCGTGTTATGTCTGATGAATGTTTTGCAACCGAATTTTAGACTATTTTTAGACTAACAATTGTGTCTTAGGTTGGCCCAATTCATACACCAAATCGTACACTTTTCAAACAATCCTAACACTATTACTGATGGAGCGAACCTGGCCTGCCTTTCATGGATAAAACCTGATCCAGCATTCTTCATAGTTGTGAAGAAGCACGTAGGACATTCTACTACCTTATGTTCCCGGAGAACTTCAACTCCAGACTAAGAAATTCTGGATATACATAAAACGAAATTTTTGGTGCAAAACTTTTGGTCGAACCTACCTAATAGCTGTCCAGGAAATAACTGCTTCACTTTTTTTATACAGTTTGTGTAATTTTGGAAGCGGCCCTTGGGTCTGCTGCCAAAAATCACTGCTTTTTCAGAAATTCCCTGAAAAGACAGCCCCCCCCCATCTGGAAAAAAGGCTAGAAGGCAGTATTGATAAGAGCAATTTATACAGGATTCGTACTTCTGACTAATATAAATTGCCCTATAAGAAACCTATAAGGATGATGATTGAGGATCAGGACACCAATGGGTAAAATTGATGAATTTGCGTTCCGGAAGTGGGAGAAATTAGTAATGCTCAATTTGACACCATTATTTTCGGAAAGTTTAATCTCCTTATTTTTAATTCTGAAATTTTTTCTTCTCTGGCAAAGAATGCTTAAGGAGGCAGAACAAATATAATAATATTTAGAGAAGCCAAAGTCAAGAGAATAGGGAATGCGAGACACGGTTTCCTAACCCGGCTCCCAGAGCTTTGTATTACGTAGGCTTACTTATCAAAAAAGACTTTGAAATTGGTGCGGAAATACCGATGGAGGGCAGGGTTTCCAGCTCTTCAGATTGGAACAAAATTGATTCGACTGGCTTGTATAACCCTTGGAAGATTGTCTAGGATATGCACTCTAATATCGCGGTCTCACCCTTCTTTCCATTTTTTTCGATTAGAGGGAATTTTTTGAAAAATTCTAGGCAGGACTTTCTGGGCAAATACGAAGCAGAATGCGACTTTGTATGAATTTTCTCTCCTTCACACCCAGTGCTTTCCACTTTCTGATCGTCATAGGCTGAGCATACATATATAACTCCTTATATATTTTCCATGTTCGTTCATCTTTAAACCTGGGCGTTTTAGAATTCATAGAAATTTCTTGTGCCATGCGTTTGGCATTCGTCGAAACGTCAGGTCAAAATAAACTTTCCATCTTAACAACCTGGTGTGGCAAAAGAAATTTCTGTGGACTCCTTATATTGTTCTCAAACGTCTTAACATCATCCTCGAATTTCCCGGCTCGAATTTGTTCCCGACAATTTTTCACCGCACGAACTGCCGTATCTCACTGCTGGAACTTCAAATGGGAAACACATGTCCGTTCGGGTAGGAATTAGCCGTCGTCCGAAAAACAGCTGCCGACGTTCCACGCCACGACAAACAACCCGTGCTATCAGTTACCTACTCCCGCTAGATACCACATAGTAGCTCCCGCGTGGGCGTATTGCTCTTCGCGATCGATCGCGCCGATCGCGGTGACCATCGCGGCTGTGAACTTGCGCTCGTCGTCGCCCCGTCGTCGCCGTCGCCGCCGCGCTACTGTTTGTGGCGCGGATCAGCTGTTCAAGCGGGTGTTGATGAATGTTCGGCCGTCGCATTACGCGCGGCCCCCCGGCGTCGGCGTCGTCACACACACACAGTTCTGTTTCCAATTTACTCAGCGATCGCGCTAATGATGTAAAGGTAGCGCTTAGAGGGCAGGCGCAGTGCAATTCGATTGATCGACAGCGTCCGGCGGCTCTACGCCTTCTGAATTCGTGCGCCGCTCCGTTCATACTTTGCTATATTCACTACGCTAGTACTATAGAGAGGGAATGAGTCATTACTACATTCAGTGTAAGTTTTTGCCAATTCTCCAGAGAAACATTGCCGAGATTTTTGTTCAGTTATGGAGAAACTTTGCCAGAAATGCGGAAAAAGGCCTGAGAATCAGGGTTAAGGTAGTCTAAACTTGGCAAAATGCTACTGCGATTCTCCTATTTTTCACAGCTCCTGGCCCGAATGCGTAGTTGAGTTTACCCATGGTAAACCTGTTAACGTATCCAAATTTAATCTTTACCCGGCACACACCAACATGATTACTCATATGCTGTTGGCCTAGCTGCTAAGAGCCACTGGATGCGTTATTGACTTTACCCATGGTTAACCGGTTAACATGTCCAAATTTACCCCTTACCTGGCAATCATCAACATGTTTACTCGAATGCGGTGCTGCCTGTGCCCAGCTGCTATCAGCCCCTGGATGCATTACTGAGGTTACCCAGGGTAAACGTGTTAACGTGCCCAAGTTTACCCTTTACCTTCGCCACCCATCAACATGCTGACCCGTACGTGACGTTGCCTTTACCCAGCTGCTACCCAGCCACATTTTGACCCGTACGTGATTTTGCCTATACCCAGCTGCTACCCAGCCCTGGATGCATTATTGAGGTTATCCGGAGTAAACGTGTTAACGTGCCCCAGTTTACCCTTTGCCCCTGCCACCCATCAATACATTTACCCGTACGTGACGTTGCCAGGGCCTGGTTGCATCATTGTGATTACCCATAGTAAACCTATTGACATACCCCAAATTTACCTTTTACCTGGCATGCTTCAAAATATTTACACATGAGTGACGTTGCCTGGGCCTAAATGCATCATAGAGATTACCCATAGTAAACCATTAACGTACCCAAGATTACCCTCTACTTTTACCACCCATCAAAATGTTTACCCATATGTGACGTTGCCTGGGCTCGGATGTATCATTTGAGATTACCCATGGTAAACGTATTGATGTACCCAAACTTACCCCTTAGCTAGCATCCATCTGAATATTTACCCACATCTAACGTTGCCAGTACCCACCTGTTATCCAGCCCCGGATGCATCACTTAGATTAGCCATGGTGAACATGTAACGTACCCAAATTTGCCGTTCACCTGGCACCCATAGACATGTTTACCCATATGCAACGTTGATTGAACCCGGCTGCTGCCCAGCTCTGAGCGCATCATTGAGGTTACCCAGGGTAAACATGCTAACGTATCTAAATTTACTCTTAAGCTAGCACCCATCGGAATATTTACCCACATCTGACGTTGTCTGTACCAAGCTGCTACTTGGTACCTGCATGCATCATTGAGATTACCCAGGGTAAACGTATTGACGCCGGTGTAAACAATGATCAATTTTGGATGTGTTAAATCATTTGCCACTGGTAATCCCAATGATACGGCCCTGAGGGGAAACTTATCCATGGGTATGAAGTTACCCATCCTTCCAATGATACATCCAATCTCGCATGTATCCGCAGTAAAAACCTCTGGAGAACTAACCCTGGCATAGAAATTTTATTTTTACCTTATTGTATCGCTAAACACAACGGATACCTTTTTATCTGATCGTGAGCAATTTTTTATAGAACAGCAATGTTTTTTTTCTGGATTAAACCACTCGTCATCATCTCTCTCCAGTACTATTGTTCTCTGACTGGTTATAAGCCGACGTATCATTCTACAATTCCTATGTACACAGTGACAGTGTTCCGGAAGTGGAGCTTTGCGAGGAGGACAGTGTTACATCACTGTTTTCCACACGTTTTAAGGTGTTTACCTGAACCAGTTCCAGAATAGATCATCTCATTATTTTTGGACATTCTCTCGACATAACTTCCGACGTTTTTGCTACTAGTTTTATGTGAGGGTTCCTAAATCAAATTGTTCCGAGAATTGTTTTGGTTAATTCTCTCATTTTCTGCACATTTGAGGTTGTTCCTGGATGAATTGATCAAATTCATATACATAACTACATACATATGCATAAATTCATACAGAATATATTGAATACGATAAGCTGGCGGAAAATAGGCGAAACAGCAAATGACCATAATTAATTATAATTTTTACAGTGAATATTTTTTAGCCCTAAAATAGATGGTTTGGAAAAAAATAGATAACTCCTTTACCTCAACCTCACATTCAAATCCAGAACTCGTATCCAACATAACTTACTCTTAGGATTCTACCCCATTAGCTTTTACCCTAATTCCGCTTATTCCTCCATCAAATCATGCTCATTCGTCTGCGTTCTTAGCATGTTTTTCCTGGGATTTAGGTAGCGTTACCCAGAAGTCCAGCCCAAATTCATCCAAGAATCCAGCCACTCACAAAAAATCGCCAGAGTACCACTCCAGGCAAACGAGATGTGGCTAGTATATGTATTCATTCAGGAGCCGCATGCGATTACCCAGCGTTACCATGTTAGCACACTACGAATTTACCCATCGTTACCACGGGCGCCAGCATGTTTACCCCGGGTGATCTCAATGACGCATCCAGGCTCAGGTTTGATATGCTACAAGCAAGCTTATTCGCGGGTAAATGTCTCATGGAAAGGATATTGTTACCCAAGCGCTTCACTACAGGATATATTTATCCGACCGATAAGGATACGTTGCCAACCATATTTCCAGTATTGTCTCATGCATCATTGAGATTACCCTGTGCTACCGTGTTACATAGCACCCTACAAATATACCCATCGTTATCATGGCCGTCTGCACTTTTACCCTGGGAAGTCTTAAAGGCGCATTCAGGGGGTGAGGAAGACACTGGAAACCAGATTTTCTCATAATCCTCAAGCATTGGGCAAATGGATGGATAAATTATATTCTATGGATATTCTCTCCAGTAACATGGGAATAAATCGGCAAATAAATTAAAGAGTGGATAAAGATCTTGGAAACGGATACGTTACCGCTCGTTTTTCCCAGTAAGGCCGAACACATGCAGTAAAAAGACCGCAACTTTTGATTTTTCGTCAATAACTTCTTCCAATGATGGATGCAGAGTTAAAATTTTTAATTTTTGAAAGTTTTGCCTTAAGAAGTGGGCATTTTTTCTTTGTTCGATACCTTATGTTGGGCACTTGCCCTGGAAAAATGCTTCCAAAGTTTTCCACCCTGGCAAAACGTTGCCAAAGCTTCCCAACCACCAGATATGATCGCATGGCATCCTGCAGATTGTGAATGAAAGTGGATGCTTCCTTTTATCTGTGCTTTTCCATAGTTTGGACTGGAGAAAAGGGGCGGTTCCTCTTTTTAAATGGGTCGGCTTATTAGCATTAGAGCACACTTTATTCACAAATTATGTTTCCCAGCCAGGATTTGATGAAATTGCGTCTTTTTTTTCCAGTGATGAAGAGCCGAGCCGATGGCGCTCATTGGATTTCTCACGGCTGCTCATGAAATTGTAGCTTTTCAAAGCGTTTTTCCCAAACGTTAAAAGTCCCAAGCGACGCTAATGACCTGCCGTCGTTAGGCGCTGAGTTTTTCGCTATCGGCGCCTCGGGCAGCCGACGTCAGCACACAGCTCATTATTACCCAAAGATACGGCTAAAAACACTGCTCGTCCACCCACTCAGCTCCGAGGTGCCTTTCAGGACTTCTAGCACAAATGTTCCTCGTTGAGAAGCGCCTCCTTAGCGCTTCGTTGTTTTGCTGTTTCTCATTCCCGTGGAAAAATAAACTTCTCAATGTGCTGGCTAGCGGCATGAGTCGTCCATTCGTCAGGCATCGCTTTGACGTGAATCAGAAGTGCAGTCGTAACTGTGCGATTCACTGGAAAACTCGCTGCCCACGTAATGCCAACAGTTCCATTGCGAATTTTCCCGAACATTCCATCAATTTATATTGACAATTCGTTTCTACATGGTTTTTGAGCGCTGTAAGCAATTCTGTCGTTGGAAAAAAATATTTATTGCGACATATGTTGGGCCAGCTGCAGATAGAAAGTGCAGTTCAGAATAGAATATTTTATATTCGGAGGCTCGTATGGGGCTATTATAGGAACAGCATAATTAATCAGAGGCACACAGCCTTCGTGGATAAGGGCATCCAGAAAATTCTTTTCTCTCCTGGAAGTTTATTTTCTCCTCTCGACAGACAGATCCAGGGAGAGTCCAAAATTACCTCATAAATTGGACAAAACAACCAAAAAATTGTAAATTATGCTTAGGCGCTTATTTATATTGTTGCCTTTTGATTAGGAATAGCAATATTTTGATCTCTGGTGCGCCGCATTAAGTACAGTGGGCGTCGATGGTGGTGGCCCATCCGCTATCTCGAAAAACACGCGACGCAACCGCGTCGCTCACGATGGAATCGTCGCCGCACTGGCGAATCCGGGCTTTTTTAATAGTTGTTATCAAATAAGAACATAAGAACACTAATTAACTATCAAGAAAACCACATAGTTTGTTGTCCCGGAGAGGAATAATGCTCGCGCGGCGCGGTTGCGTCGCGTGCTTTTTGAGGCCGCGGAAAGGTTACGGCCATCGACGCCCACTGTACGCGGCGCGGCAGACCAATATGCTTTGTAGCTTGCAGACGCTATTTTACGACATCACTTTCTTGACTACTGCTACTAATCGATATTGTTAGTCGTCCAATATAGTTCATCACAAATTTAGGGATTATGTACGTGCGATATCTGCGTTGTTGTATTTTGATCAACGAACAAGTGACCTTTACCATTATTCCATAACAATGTATGAGTATATGAGAGCTTCCAATAGTCTGAACTCGCCTGCCGCGTCATCTGCGCCTTGGCACTCTGGCTGTCTGCGCATCCACGCATGTCATATATACTATCGTTGTCATCTTCGATCGATATTGTGGTGTAGCACCGGGCGTACCTTCCATTTGAACCCTCATATAAATGGGAATCCTAATCATGCTAATCAATATTGTGCGTAAATTTTTTTCAAATTCAGACCCCCTCCTCCACCATGGAAAATGGGTCGGCAAATTTCCAGTTGCAGCATGCATCATTGATGTTACCCAAGGTGAACGTGTTACCCCCACATTTTTGCCCATCGTTAACACGAGCGTCAACACTTTTACCGTGGGTAATCTCAGGGATACCTCCAAACCCGGAATTGCTCTGACAAATCAATAAAAATGATAAAAGAATGTTATACTGGCTGATTTTCTAAGATTGCCCAGGGTAAGAGTGCTGACACCTCAGAAAAACACCCATAGTTAACACGAGCATCAACGCTTTCACCCTGGGTAATCTTAGGGATGTATTGGAACCCGGAGTCGCTCTGACAGATCGATAAAAATGACAAATGGATGTTATACTGGCTCGTTTTCAACTTATTCTTCACATTATAACTTTGAGAGGGTTCGCTCCAATAATCTAAGCCTAATATTTTCATTAGCTTTAACTAGAACCACGCCCCCGTTTGCTGGCCACCCCCCCCCCCCC
>JARK01001586.1:288328-303795 GCA_000688135.1 Ancylostoma ceylanicum
CCCCCCCCCCCCCCATCTCCTTCCTGACTGTCTCTACGTGCCCTTCTCACCACAAGTGCAATCAGCACTTGTTTTCCTTAACGGGAAAAGTAGGTTTACCGCTTTTTACATGAGTGAAAGGTATTTTAATTGCTTTCCAACTGTAACGCTTGAGAAAGCGCTTGCATTTCAAAAAGGCTGTCCTGGTTGTATAATAGGCAGAGTTAACATTCGTGGTTCACCGCTCCATCGTGAGCTAAGTATTTTTTTCGCTCAACATTCCTTATTAGTGCAACTTAAATAAATTTTTATTTGTTTAAAGTTGACATGGATATAAGCACCTTGTTCTCCTTCTCAGAATTCAGTGGTAGAACAAGAGGTCATCGATTCAGATTTGTTCTCCCCAAAGCTCATTCTCAGCAGTTTCGTAGCTGTTTTATGGCACGAGTCGTCAAGATCTGGAACGAACTCCCAGTTTCAATTGTTCAATCTTCCTCAGCAGCAGTGTTCAATTCCAGGATCACCAAGTACCTCAAGGACAGGGGGTTCTATTAAGATTTTCTCATCAGATTACCCTAGCAATTCTTCTCTTTTTCAATTGCAGAGAACGAGTTGTTTCGAAGTGTTACACGCTGCACCGAGTTTCGTCATTTTCATTGTCACCTTCATTTCATTGTTACTAACCCTCTTGCAATGTTGCGTTTGTCACTAACTCAGTAGCTATACATACACTCCCCAAGTCCCTCTCCCCACAGCTCATCGTCTGATCGTCATGTGGGCTTGGTGAAGTTGGCGGACCTACTAAGTTGGTATCCGGAGCCGTTATACCTTTTGCGGCTTGCAGTGTTGGCGGGCCACTGCCCTTCGACGCCAATTAACCCACTCCCTTCCCCCTACTCCCCTTACTACTCCATCGGAGTTCTATTTTCCAACTTGAGTAGTTGTTTCTGTTTTATTATGGACCGATGATAATAAACATAAACATAAACATAAACAATCATTTCTCGAAGCTTCCCAATGAAAATCGCCCAATAATGAGGCATTTAGATTGTATTACCAGTGAGAAATTATCGATTAATTATCATGTTTCAAATTATCAATTATGGACCGTTTCCACACGGCTTCCAGGGGAGCTTTCTTCCCTTAACGGTGTACACATACAGGATCATACCATCGCAATTAGGGGGGCGCTCGCGCCACTCAACAACTTTCTATTTGCCGTGGTGCAAAAAATAATTGAGCGCCGCATTTGGAACTGGATTTTGTTTTAAATCACTATGGTAGAAATGATCAATAGGTGCCACGGATTCAGCGGAAACTCTCGCCTAACCGCCATTTCATCGCCATATTTGCCAATTTTCTCTTGTGAATAGTTGTTTTTTTTTTTCGGGAATTCATGGAAATGCTCATAGCTGACGTGATACACAACATTGTCCCTCTATTTCCTCCTCTGCCGATGGAAATACTAATGCGTTTTAATTTCTCGGCAAAAAAACTTTTATTTCCTGCTCTGAAAAGTGAATTTTTTCTTATTTCAAGTTCATTTAATTATCTTGTAATTTTGTTAGCATCGTAATCATTTAATTCTCTCACTGCACTCAAAAAACTACTATAGGATTAGGAGAGAAAATTTGCTAAAAACGTCAAAAAACCAGCATCTACTCAAAAATAGTCATTTTTATTCGCTTCATAACTAACAATAAAGAAATCCTTCAGTGAGGTAGTCGCCTTTTTTCTCTTCCTTGGCCTTGATACATAATTTAGGTTAACCAGAGTAGACGCGTTGATACCCAATTTAATTGTGGATCAGATTATGGGGTGTCAGTACGTTTACCCTGAGTAATTTCAATGCATACCGCATCTTATCTCCATTTTTACCCTCACTTTTATCTTCCAACGGTCACTGATAGGTGTGCAGCAGGAGCTCAAGCAGCGTTATACGTCGAGTACAAAGTCTAGAAGTGCCCATCCCCAACTGCTGCCGTCCTCCCGTCAATTGCAGCTCAAGCTTTCCTCCCTACAGCAGCAATTGAGGTGAGGATGGCAGCAACTGGGAGGAGATGCCGATATGATTTGTACTCGATGTACTATGCTGATCCGGCTGTGTCCCTGCTGACCAGTTAGCAGAGGTCGAGCTTCAAATACTGCTAGACTCATTACCGAAGCAGCATGTATCATTGAGATTACCCAGGGTAAAAGTGATAACACCCCCTAGAATCACTCGTTGTTAGCAGAGGCGTCAATACGTTTACCCTGGGTAATCTCAATGATCTCATCCAGGCTCCGCTTTCTTCCTAGAGGACTAAAAATGGCTGCTGAAGCACTAGTCTCCAGGAAGGGGAGTTGCTACTATATCCAGCATGGGGAGTGGCGGAGGCAGAAAGTGGGCGAGAAGGGGGGGGGGGTGGAAAAAAATTGGGGACTCCGCCGTTTTAGGGACCCGGATGGAAAATAAAAATAATAATATTTTAGTTATAACTTTGAACGATTAAAAATAATCATTTAAAAACTAATAATGTGAATAAACGCGTTTACCACTGATGCCAGATGAATATAAACGCTTTATAGCTAGACCACGCCCACTTTGCCACAAATGAACATGGTTATTCAAATTTTCCCTTCACTAATTTTTTTTTTTGCTTTTTTTTGCTTGATGTAATATTCAGGGAACTTCTTCTATTTTCTTATCCTGATTGCTTATAATAACTACTTTACTACTTTTTTTTAATTTACACTACTACTTTTTGGTATTTTGTGATATTAATTTCCACCAGTAAATCACTCAACAAAGGCGATTTCTCAAAGTATTTCTGTGCTTATCATACCCCGTATAGAGCGAATTTCTGTAATTTTGCGTCCTTTTCCCGGAAATTGGCATTCAGAACTTCAGAAATCAAAAGATAATCCAGAGAGAAACGTATGTAATACAATAAATGGTTACTAATTAACGCCTAAGACCCTTAACTTTACAGTTTTTGACCTTTCCACCACCAAAATCCAATCAATAGCTGAATAGATAACCATGTCGATACTATCACATAATCCATTCTGACAGTCGCAGCGTCGTTAGGTCGCGTTTGTCTTCTTGCGTTGCGATTCAGCACACTTTGCGTCATTCCACATTCATCATGGCTGACACCTATTGACCAGAATTCCTGGCTTCTTATAAACTCTCGGAGGTCTGCCTGTCCAGAAACTGACATTTTTCAGGGTTTAGTTACTGTACAACAGTGTACAGCAGTCACAATTGTAGTAATTCCTGGAGAACTGAACCTTAAAACCACTCTTTTTATTTGACAGCGGAGAATTTTCGCACAAAATATGCATTAATTATTTATTCACCTACTTATTTATTTATTTAAACAGCGAACAAACAAGCAAAAGGGAAATTTTGTGGATTTTTTGGGTGCTTTCTTGGATATATATCAATTTATCCGCTTGTTTATCCATTGTCCACACCATTCTTATTCTCCTCATCAACGTCTTAATCACTCAGTAACAGGAATCGCTGCCTGTACGGATTCCCATGCATCAAGGCCCCCATGCATCATTGGGACTACCCATGGTGAGCGTATTAACGCACATGGTAACCGCAAATGGGTAAATTTGGGAATGTTCACACGTTCACCTTGGGTAATCTCAAAGATGCATGCCGTCTCGAAAGGCACATTTCTGGGTGTCCTTCTCGGTGTTACAGTGCTCTTCCAGATCTCTTCTGACAATGTGTTTTCACCTCCTTTTTGGGTTTTTTTTTTTGTCTCAGCAGCTCACATGAAGAGGCTCACGATCAGGGTATTCTTGGTTTCGTAAAGATGTCCGTACCACTTAATTCAGGTGTTGTGGGTAGAGATATCTATCCTGAGTAAGACCAATCGCTACTGTCCTTCTCATGCCCTCCTTTGGCATTTCGTCTACACTGATTACTCCAGAGGCAGCATGCATCATTGAGATTACCCAAGAGAGACGTGTTAGTAATACACAGATTTACCCATCGTTAGCACCGCCGTTAACACGTTGACTCTGGGTAATCCCAATGGTGCATACAGGGCCGGAATACTACATAGCTGAGCCTGTGCATCTCCACCACTTTGGTCTTATCCACATCCATCTTGACACTGTTTATTTTTGTTGATTGTACACACTCTTGGCGCACTTTTCTGCAAATAATTTATAAACTGGGGACATGAAGGCAGAATGGAATTGTACTGTGCTGCAATGTCCCACACATGCCAGGATTTTTACCTGCAACACCGTCGTCCCACTATCCGCACAGTATTATAAAGCTGTTTTGGGTTACAATACAACGAATTCTTGCCCTGCCCTTGGTTCATTTTTTGCTTAGAGATCGAAAATAGCTGTGCTGTACTGTGTCGACTTTCTTTAGTACAAGGAATGCGGCTTTCTATAACGGGAGAATGGAAAAACTCCACGTCTTGACCCGAAGTGGATTTTGATTAGGGGCGGATGAAAGTCCTAATTTCCTGTCAACGAGGCGGTGCGATCATCCAAAGAAATGTGAATTCTTCAAGTTTCTGAGCTGCGCGACATCCTCTGTTGAACTTCTGATAATTCGGGCAAGTTCGTTCTTATTCAGACATCATTCCCTGGAGGTGAGCTTTGGTAATCCATAGCCTTTGCCAATCCATAGCAATATGAGATAGTTGAGCTTTGCATTTTTAATGGAAGATATATTTGGAATGCAACATGAGAATATGTAAGGACAATGATGAAATTAATATAAAGTTATATAAAATAAAAATTTGTCATTGCATGTCGTTTTCTCTAGCACTAGATCAGCCTTCTTGGACGTGTGATGCTTCCATTCTCTGGACTTGTTAGCTGAACGATTCTTGACTCGCAGTCTTACTTTGACCTATGAACCGCCCAAATGAAAAGAGTGAAAGGCCAACTGGGATTTTTGTTCCAGTATGGGGATTTCGCTGTTGATTAGATGGCAGATGTCCTCGTGTGCAAGAATGCGTTGCGATAAGGGGCAATTTGATTAAATTAGAGACTTTTAGACCGTTAAAGACTATGTTTGAGTCCTTTTACCCAAGAAATTTTGTTGTTAGGAAAAGAAAAAACTAATTGGATAGATATGTCCTTTTTCATCAAAATTAAGAATGCATTGCGTTAATATAAAAGGTGGGTAGCATCCCACGGGATAGGGACGGGAAAGGATCACCGTCACTGGACCATTTTCCATCCATCTGGGCTAGGATATATGAAGGGATAACCAAGCAAAACCAGGTCAATAGATCAAATTTCACATGTTGCTCCTCCTAGCTGTATGAACTCTGGGCTAGGATTCATGAAACGTTAATCACGAAACCACGATGGTTAGCATGATTGGTTATCTTATAGACAACGTGATGTTAGGAGACGCAGACGGCCAAAGTTGGTTTGCTAGCTTAGAGTTACCGTTTCACGAATCCTAACCCTACCTATCTTACTCTGATCGCATATAGTTATAATTTCCACAGTCCATAAGCGATTACCAAAGTTATGTAGAAAATGGAAGAAAACTTCTCCTAATATCATAAAACTTTCCTTATTGGAAAAAACCGTAGTGTATAAAAAATGTGACTTGAGGCAGTACTTCGGTGAAGTGACGCCATTTCAGAATCTCATACAGTATTGTGGCCTCAGAATCGCATCGCATCATCACATCACTTGGGAACAGTCTGTGTAGAACAGTTAGATCATCACCAATCAATCGCTCATATCTGGAAAATACCTCGAAGCGCACACTACTACGTGGAAAATGACTATGCTCGAAACTGAACAAGAACCCATACCACAAGTCATGTTTGACAGCACTCACAGCCAGATCAGCCAGATGAGCCAGATGAGCCAGCTGAGTCAGGTAAAAGTCGTGTTTCCTGCCGTTTCACCACCGTTTTTTTTTTCTTTCATCCTGAGTTCACACTCCACTTCTGTCGTGCCGTCGTTTTTATCAACGCTATTGCATGAAATCACACATGCTCATGCTCGTCTTCTTGTAGCATTTCACAACCAGACGCTTGAGGATTTATAGCTACGCATTTTCAGGGTATGACAATCTTAGATGAGAGGCCGTCCCACTACACGCAACAGCTGAAATATCTGCCCGGTTACTGCCTTGATAATCCATCATACAAGCCGAGACGGGTGCTCGTCAGACATCGCGACGGAAGGCTGCTATCGGGTGAGATCCATGCAGAAGAACCAACTAGCGGTTGGATGTTACATTGAGATAACCCAGGGTAAACGTGTCGGCACCAGTAAAAACGGTGTGTGAATTTGTCTGGTGTTAACGCGGTTACCCTGGGTAATCTCAACGATGCATGCGGCTTCACAATAAAGAACACCTATTAACTTAGCAGGTCCAACGCTTCGAAATCAGAGAAATTGAAGGTCACGGCCATAATGGTGACTTATTACCTGGCTCACAAGGAATGCGAAATAATTAGAAAGTGGCCTGATTGGTCAGAAAATAACTAAAAAGGGAATTAGAACAACGCTGGCAGAGAGATTGTACAGCCCTTGTCAAAAAGAGAGGGATTGCGCTTGCGGACTCACAGCGTCGCGGCTGCAGAATCGCGGCGGGACCTACTTGACCATCTCACCTGGAGCATGCTATCGTCGCACTCCTCGCCCAGGGCCCGCAGCGACTCTGCAGTCACGGAATCCGTCTATCTTTTTGAGAAGGACAGTATGAAATCACAGTACTGGGATTCACGAACATTCCCGGGAAGGGTTTAAGCATCCCGCTCATCCACAGGGATCGAATTTTCCTAATAAGATGGGATATATCTTGCTATTTTTACCATTATTTAATTTCTCCGTCTGAGAAAAGTCGATCGGACAAAATATATACAGTGGACGTCGATGGCGGTGGCCCATCTGCGGCCTCGAAAAGCACGCGGCGCGACCGCGCTGCTCACGATGGAATCGTCGCTGCTGAGGCGAATCTGGGTTTTCTCGGTAATTGCTCATTACCTTTGATGTTAATTAATAAGAAAACTATATAACTATCAAGAACACCCCATAGTTTGCTGTCCCGGAGGAGATTCCCACTCAGGCGGCGCGGTCGCGTCGCGTACTTTTCGAGGCCGCAGAAGGGTCACCGCCATCGACGCCCACTGTAGACTATATTGGACTTGTGCCTTCTGGGCTGGGATTCATGAGCGTATAACCAGACAAGACTAGGCTACCAAACAAACTCTGACGGTCTGCGTCTCCTAACATTGCACTGTCCATAGAATGAGCAATTACGCTCGCCGTCGTTGGTTTGCGTGGTCAACATTTCATGAATCCTAACCCTGAATACTAAGTTTTCCATTTTGCAAATAGGTAAAAGTACCCAAGGTCCTACAGGGGACTATGCTTATAGGGTAGGTTAAACTCAAAATTGGTCTCCTCCTAGGAAAAGGGTAAAAATGATCGTGATTGTTCAATTCACTTACATCGCCTCTCACTCAGGTCGGCAAGCATCGCTAAAATTACGCAGGGTAAACGTGTTAGCATCGCCAATTTTTCTATGACTTAACACGCTTACCCTGGGTAATCTCAATGATGCATGTCGGTCTCAGTGTGTTCTAAGCTGTCAAGCTGAAGGAAAATCCCGGAATTCACATGTACTATTGAGGTTACCCAGGGTGAACGTGTTAACATCGCCAAGTTCATCAACATCGTCAACACGGTAACACGCCTACCCTGAGTAATTTCAATGACCCATGCCGGTCTCAGTGTATTCCAAACTGTCAAGCTGAATGGAAATCCAGGAATTCACGAAAATTCCAAGCTCTCCGTACTGGTGCCATTCTGGATCATGAAGCAACAGCTGCGTCCTTCTTCACCATGAACCAAATTACATACCAGCACCAATGAAACAGTTGTTTGCAGAAAGCATAGCAACTGTTGGGGTTCAAAAAGTGACAAATTAGCTCGGTGTTCAAGGCTGACACCGCCTTTGTTACCTGAAGCATGGAAGTTCTGGGCCATGTTCTTGAGGGGGTACATAGCTGATTCCAAGAAAAAAAAACTTCCTTGGAGAGAACTTACCCAGTGGTATTCGCTGTAATAATAGCCGCCTCACCAGAAGATATGAATTTTATATCAAAACTGATTCGGCGATTAATCCCAACCACTTTTGTAGTGAAAAAAATTTAATTTTCCAGAAAAAAATTATAGAAAGGGTTTATTTTTTTAGGATGTGGTGGTGACGTGGAGGTGTTCCATCCGATGGAGTTAGAACGTTCACAGAATACAGGATTGCCGATACGGGGTACAGTAGTGACAGTGTTCGGCGGAAAAGACACTGTGATCGGTATTCAAGCGGTAGAAGGAGGAGGTTTGTGCTGCTCTACTTTAGTTCTCCAGCCAATCATAGCCCATCGCCAATCGATAATCGATTGCAGATCACTTCCTCGTCCACGGGGAGTACTACTGCTGCCTGCTCCATCAGTCGTACCTCGTTGAAGGCGGTGTGGCTCCGGAACATCGTGTCCTGCGACTACCGTCTCCGATTCGATCGCTCAACGTGGAACGACACGGAAAGAACGACGTATGAATAGGTTGAAAAGAAGAGAAAATGTGGGAAAATTCGGCGTCACTGCCTTTTTCTGAAAACAGGGATTTTCAGCTTCTTCTCTCATTTCTTCTCGAAAATGGAGTATTCCACTACAGTCTCAGCACTCATATGGAGGACACGTCCTTCGAATGCCTGCAGTGCTATCGTTGCACGTGAGCTTTATGAACTATACAGATCTTATTTATTTATTTATTTACTTATTTATTTATTCGTTCATTTTCCTGCTGTTAATATTGGTATTAATACTAGTAATAGCAATATGTAGAGTTCTGCTACTATATTAACTTTATCATAAGTACTAGTATTATTATTAGCAGTAAAATCAATATTAGTATTAGAAATAGTACCAGTATCAGTATTAGTATTAGAATTAGTACTATTGTATTAGCATTAGTATATTAGTGTGCTAGTATTACTATTATTTAAACTATTAATATCCGTATTAGTATTAGTATTAGTATTAGTATTAGTATTAGTATTAGTATTAGTATTAGTATTAGTATTAGTATTAGTATTAGTATTACAGGGTGACCCAAAAGTCTTTGGCCGGCGTTCAAGTGCTGTGAAAACTTTATATGGCAACCAATGATGGCTATATTGTGGGATTGATTTACCAGGACCACTGTCAACAAAAATTTCTTATTTAGATATCAGAAGCATGTTTCTTTTCGATGCAACAGGGTGAAAACGTTCCAGAGCGGAATTGCTTCTGGACATCAGTGCCTCGTCCAAACTTTCCCCCGAGATGCCGTTCAAAGGATGTCCGCAGGGAGGTAGCCGTGGTTTGAACCCCGGCAGGACATTCTCTTCCAAAAACACTAGACTACATGGTCAAGGTGATTGAATGTGGGTTGTGAGAGGACTGAAAACGAAGTGGGTAAGGTGGCGCATTCAACTTTGAAGCCAGTTCTGAGGTACGCAATGGCAGAACATTCTTCGAACCGATCAGGGATAATTTTGAAAACTTTGTTAGCATCTAATCTCCTACACCAGTCGTGGCACTAGTCCTAGCTCAGGACTCCACCCCTACTCAATAAATGCGCGAGAATGCCGTTTTGTTGAGACCACATTTCTCTTTATCACAATGTGACTGCCATTGTGGACGCCCTCAGAAATTCTATACGACCTGTTTTCCTATTTCATAGGGACATTTATGCTGCAATTAGTTTTTCTCCTTAGCAGATCTTCCCACAGAAAACCTCAGAAAACTTTGGTCGGATGGTGACGTGCAAATGTCCATGGGCACCTCAGCTAGGGGATGTTTCCGGCTCTACTATACCAGCAGAGAAAGGACTTTGGGGGACCAAAAACGGGCTTTTTACTGACGGCACTCTTGGTGAACCACCTTCCTAGTTTGGTCTCAATCGCCTTCTATATAACGTTTTTCGCAGCACTTGAACACCGGCCAAAGACTTTTGGGTCACCCTGTAGTACTAGTACTAGTACTAGTACTAGTACTAGTATTAGTATTATTATTACTATTAGTATATAAGTGTACTATTAGTAAAACTATTGGTATTGGTATTAGTGTTGGTATTATTATTATTATTAGTATTAGTATTAGTATTAGTATTAGTATTAGTATTAGTATTAGTACTAGTACTAGTATTATTATTACTATTAGTATATTAGTGTACTATTAGTTAAACTATTGGTATTAGTATTAGTAATAGTATTGGGGTTAGTATTAGTATTAGTATCAGTAGTAGTAATAGTAATAGTAATAGTAATAGTAATGGTATTAATATTAGTATTATCATCAGTATTGATATTAATATTAGCACTGGCATCAGTATCACAACCGGTAATACAAGTATTTGTATTAGTACTTGAGTACATATTACTATATTTTTACATTGTTCTCAATATCATATACTATTATTTTTGACAGCTATTTGTGTTAACATGTACTCCTTCCTACAAACAGGCGTCCCATCCAATCTGGGCTGCTGTGGCGAGATGGTGGAATCCTTCACGCAGCGTACTACGACGGTTTTGTCCGTGTCGGCATCATCGTCGAGGAGTACGACGACATGCTCCTCGTCCAGGTAAAGTTCTAAATGCTTATAGATAGTTACACAACATCATCAAGCAGATTACAGCGTCTATCTGTCTCAAAGAATAACGTGAACACGTTGCTGGACGTAATTTTCACTGAAATCAAACGCCTTTCGGATTACGAAGACGCTGAAAGGGATAAGCGAGCGAGTATGGTGGAGAAGATGAAGAACTTGAAAGCAAAGGTGAGAATGTCACCATAACAAAACTTGGGAGATCACGGCTCTTTGTTCTGCTTCGTCTAATCAACAATTTGTCTGTTTCTACCCAACAACCACATTAGTTCCAATGTGCATGTTCCGGTGACGTACGCAAACATCTTCGTCTTCGTCAACGTTTTTCCCATTTCGTAGCGGGGTCCGCTTTGTTGATCCTTTTATGCCATACTGCCATGTACTGCGTCTGGTCGGGATGGATCCTAGCCAGCTTAAAGGCGGCGTGCAGGGTGTCGAGCCATCGTTTTTTCGGTCTTCATTTTGGCCGCTTTCCTGGTACGTCCAGATCATAGCCAATCCTATAAACTTTATCACCTTTGCACAAAGGACGTGATCGAACTATCGTAGAAGCGCCTCGCGGAGTTGTCGGCTATCGCAGCAACTCCAAATCGCTGCCGTATGTCCTGGTTGCAAATGCGATCCAGTTGTGTAACGCCACCCATCCACCGCAGCATTCTCATCTCCATGACGCTAATTCGACGCTCCACTGCCTTGGTGGCACGGAGTCGCTACGTTCAAGTACCTCGGTTCAATGGTGCCATCAGAAGGCAGTCTCGCTCACGAGATCATCGCGCGCGTCAACGCTGCGTGGCTGAAGTGGCGCTCACTGACTGGTGTGCTGTGTGACAAGAACATCCTAGACCGCCGCAATTCAAAGATCTACCGATGCTATTAATGTTGATAGTGCCGGACTTGTGTTCGTCGGTGATCAGATATTCGGTCTTCTTAATACTTAAGCGAAAGCGGAACTGTGCCAGTCGGTCGCTCCACGTATGCGTCTGTCGTTTAAGTTTATCCTTGTTTTCGGATGCCACCATTCCGTCGTCGGCATACAGCAGCATCCATGATGCTGGTCTCTGGAGATCCTTTATGAGGGCATCTATGACAACGATGAAAAGGAGCGGAGATAGGGCTGGGCCTTTGAGTACGCCGACGGCTATGGGGAACTCCGTCGAAGTGTCTGCGGCCACCTGCACTTTACCCCTGTGATCGACGTAAAGCATCCGCACCTTCTCCAGATCTAGGAAAGCTAGGTGCAACAGCCTCTTCTTCTCACGATGTTTCTTCAACAGGAGACGGGCAGCGTGGATGGCATCGGTTGTGCCACATCCGGGTACAGAGCCGTACTTGTTGGGAGATAGTTGGACGATTTCGCGAATCCGTCGATCAATGATACGCTCGAAGATCCTTATGGTATGCGACAATAGACGAATTAGTCCATGCAATCAGCGCAACTACCTTTACCCTTACGCAAACATGTTCGAAAATAAATAATCAAAAGTAGTAATGGGCAGGAATGTAGAATCAAAAATAGGCTAACACAGGCTGTTCATTTTGTACAGTGTTTCTGAAAAAATCGCAAATACATTCTCTTTTACAAGCCTTTGAGTTTTCTTGCCAACTTTATTTATCTCATCTTGTGTTTTCAGCTAGCCAATTCTCCTTCACCTTCCACACAAAATGTGAACACTCAAGAGGAAGACGAAGAAAATTACAATGCCCACGTCGAGTTCAGTTCGCTCAAAGTCGAATTTCGGAATCATTCTGTAGGTGTTTAACACTCAATATTTATTTGCTTTTATTTTTGATTTTTAGTTTATTTTTCATCTGCATATATTAGTTTGTTGACTTAGGGTGGAGTAAATTTATCATGTTAGGTGCGAGCTGATCGCGTCTCTCAACGTCTTCTCGCGCTACGGAAGCTTCTCGTTCTTTCGCAAAAGGCTATCGAGGCGAATGCAGCCATGAACAATTCAATTTCACTGATACAATCGGTGAGTTAGACTGCTCTCTCAAAGGTTTTTATAGAACAATCTAAATTGGGAAAATTGCTAGGAGTTGGACGAGCTGACGCGCTTCTCAAAGTTACATGACGAATGTCTGGAGAGCGGGAATTTCACTTTGATTGAAAAAAGTCGAGCAGTTTTCGAGGAGAGGAAATACACCGTGCAAGAGTTGATGAGAAAAGCGAAAGCCGGCGAAATGGAGACTTTCATCGCTGAGTGGGACAAGAAGGTCAGGTTACCTTTTCTTGTCTAGTTTTTTTCTTACTCTGGTCATTTTACAGGTATCAAGTATTATCGAGTCCATGAATGGCAGTACAGATCCAGCCAAAGATATGCGTCTTATCCTTTCACAACATATTTTTGAACACCGGGCTGAAAAGAATGTGAGTACTGTACACGAATAAATCTATGGGAAAATGCTGGAATAATGCTCTCTAGGATCACTTTACCCATTTCCTTCTTGACGATTCACAACGAGAACCAACACTGTACTGCATGTCAGGGCTGACCACGTTGGCAGTATATCCCAGAAAAGGAAAAAGGTATGGTATTGTAATAATATCATTCCCTTAGTAGAGGAAACACATCCTTGTCGGGTGGGGCCGAAACTTAGGTTAAAGCCTTCCTTTTACTAGCTAGCTTCTGTCGCACCCGACCCATACTTAGGTGGTAGCACCTGAACTGAAGGCGGTAAATAGGCTTGAGCCAAAAATACACATGGAGCTTCTAGGGTTGAACCAACAGGCCCAAAAGATAGTGGACACGTGAGTCAGATGTTGATCACTTGGGATTCTATTTCTAGTGATAAGACAAGTATTAGCAAAGCGCTCTAGCCATAATTCGAGGTATGAGATTTGAAAAAGGAGTATTTGGTAATATAAGGAGCATCAGCGTCATCAACTATTCGTCCACCATGAACGACCCTTTTGCGGAGTTTTTTTTTTTCTCTCAGAACAGCCCAGTTGAAGTTCAAGAGTAGCCATAAAGTGAGCATAACCTACAAATCCTTACACGGATTCTACAGGATTTCTTCTTAAATTTCGACAAAAAAAAAGATGCGATGTATGTATGGGAATTTATAGGGTGGTCACTGAGTCAACATTACAACCACTTACGTAGGTATACATAGTTTTCTCCCAATCACGGAGAACTTTTTTTCCAGAGTTGCTTCGATTTCTCTGGACTCATCTTACGAAACAAAGCTCACAGCTGCCTGCCTGATGCGTGGGGTAGAAGGCGTCTATGTGACGGATGACAAGGAAGTCTTCCCGATCTACTTCTATCGGTGTGTGAAACATTTTCCGCCTATCTTTACCCCGGTTCACATCGGTTTGACCTCGATGCCTGTATAAAATTATCCTCGTTTCCAGAAGACGAGGTTCTCCACCGGTGTTTCGGTGAGAACATGCACGAGTGTGACGATTTTCTCCTATTTATCCACCTGTCTTGTAACGTTTTCGAAAAGATTCTCTATTGCTTCGCTCAAGCACGGTTGATATCCTTTTGAGTTGACACATCGCGAATGCCGTTTTCTTCCTTTTTGGGTGTTGATTGAAAACTTCCCCAACTCCTTCATTTCCAGGGAAAAACGATTTTTCGACGCGGGAAATCCAATCTCTCTACCCTCATTCGATGACCTGACCTCCATCCTGATGGAGCATGATGGAATGGTTGGTATAACATAGATCGAAAGAGGGTGGAGCTCCTTCTGTTCCTATCCTTATGGTTTCAGATACTCGGCAGCTGCTCTGGTGGCCTGCTTCACTTGGCTTTTGATCTAGAGAGAAAATATGACCATTTCATAATTGCCAGGTGGGTTCACTCCTCATGCAGTTGAAAAACCTTCCAGTTCCAGCATATGATGTTTTCAGCAGCCTCATGTCCCCTCCATTCTCTCACGGACCCATAAACGACCTCAAGATTCTGTCCACTGAAGACACCTACCTGGCTCTACACTGTTCTGATACTGAAGTTGTGATATCGGAAAGAGATCATGGTATGCTAATAAGACCTTCGTTAATTCGCATAGACAACTAATGGAGCCCACTAGATCCTAGGTACTGGGGTCGCAAGCATCACTGAGATTACCCAGGGTAAACGATTAAGCACCATTCAAAATTACCCATCTGTAACATGGGCGTAAGGTAATCTCAATTATGCAACCAGGCCCTGACGTCGTTTACATACAGTGCGCGTCGATGGCGGTGACCCATCCACGTCCTCGACAAGGACGCCGCGTAACCGCGCCGCACGCACCGGAATCGTTGTCGTAGTGCTATATCTAGACGCTTTTCTTCCCAATTTGGTAGTCTTTTCACTTTATTTCATGTTCCATAACGAGAAGCAGCAAACGATATCGATTCCTGCGCGCGCGGCGCGGTTGCGCGACGTACTTGTCAAGGCCGTGAATGGGTCACCGCCATCGACGTTCACTGTGTAATAGTTTCCCTTCTTCTGCTGCTGCCGAACGCATTGAGTTCAGGAAACTATATACTGTAGTTGTCCCAAAAATCCTGGAATGAGTGAGAATCGTATGTACAGTACAAAACAGAGTCGTTACTGCTAGTCTCTACCTTACCCCGGCCTTGGCAATTTTTCCTCTTTTCCCACCTCTATTTCTGATCCGTACAACCTTCTAGGGGAAACTATATTGCTTGCAGCCATCTTTTCTGATTTGTCAGGCTAACCCGAAGTCCTGAGAAGATGAGATGGACGGGTGCTAGAGTACGGCCTGTAGAAATAGGTCTGTCGCGGACTGCTGAGTAAGATAGAACTGACTGAATCATGTTGCACCGACATGCTCAGTTCGAAACCTGCAGTAGCGGGCGCGGCGGGAAGGGGGAAGGGGGGAGG
>JARK01001586.1:311683-327196 GCA_000688135.1 Ancylostoma ceylanicum
CGAAATTGGGGACTAACACGAAAAGATAGGAAGTTTTTTTCTCCAAACATAGAGATGAGAAGGAAACCTACCTCTAAGACAAATATAGCAAAAAAAAAGAAGAATAAAATCATGGAAGCACCGAATAGACTTTCAATTCTGTATGATCCAATAGCTTTGGTTCAAAAATTGCAGAATCACACGCTTTTTAAAGAAGCTTTCTTACAGATATTCAAGTATTCAAGGACCAAAAACTCGAAAAAACAAATACTCTAAGGTACAGATCAATATTTATTGCGTGTTATCAAATAAGATTGTATACAGTGGCAGAACGAATGAAATACATGTTATGGAATATTAAATGGAGAAAGGCGATTCAGATCAGTGCCACGAAGTGATCGAAAGCACGAAATACTGGTCAGTATCACTGTGATTGCGATAACTACGATGCTTAGATGCTCAGATGGAAGCAGACAAGAAAATGAATCCAAGGGCTACATGCAAAAATACAATCTCCAAAGCTTAAGTTATCAGAAAATCTAAGAGTTCATAACATTGCGAACAAAATCAGCAATATTCACATTGCCATGTGAATCGTTATGACCTGCCAAGAGCTGATCGACTTCCTCATCCGACAAACGTTCTCCTAAATATAGAGATTGATACCTGCTTTCTTGACAAACAAATGAACAAATCACTAACCTAGAGTAGTGAGGAGGTGGCGCAGCTCCGCAACGTTGATGAGGCCGTTTCCTTCCTTGTCGAAATGAGAAAGTCCTTCAACAAACTCCTCAACTGTATGTTTCTCACTGAAAGCGAGATAGAATAACTATACCCACCAACAGAAAACAAATGATGATAAACGTCTCGTTGCTATAATACATAGGATCCTTCGTGAGAATGAGAAATAATCAATAAGTATGGACATAACCCCAGTGTACATGCATAAATGTATACATGTGTACATATTAGCATTTCTCGCTTTCCTCTTTCTTCTCTTTACGTTCATTTCGGGATTAACTACAGCGACCCACAATAGTGTAGAATAGAACTAAAATTCCAGTAAAAAAACCAGTTGAGAATTCGAAAAAAATTTTGCCGAAGAGGTTAATTTTTTTTTAGAAAATCACCAAAAATGAAGACTAGTTCAACGGATGTAAAAACAACCATGCTGCAGGTTTTCCAACGAGTTTGTATGTAAAAGGCGAAAGGAGCATAACATGATTAAATCACTATAATGATGAAATCATGATTCCAACTAGAATGATCAGAATTTTTCCCATCAACAGATTTCTTTCCAGTTGGACGATAAAGCAAGATCTGAGACAATCTGATAAGTCCAACCATTCTTGCATCTGCTTTTCATGCAGAACAAAACTCGAAAATCTGAACAACTACATGATCACATAGACAGAAATGAAAAAATGTACAACTCCGTTGAAGGGATCTCACAACAAGGTTGAGAAAAGTAACTCAGACGCACCCATTCCCTTGAAAATTCTCCTACGTTTACATGAGAACATTATTAAAACCACTGTCACATTTGGGAAGAGGTGTCACAAACTAAATATTGAAACAAATGCTGAAATAGGGAACAACCTACCGGTTCTTGCTGACTGACTGGAAAATGGGAACAAAATCTTCGAAGGAGAGACGCGCTTCCTTCTCATAGCTCCCACAACATCTACTGATCTCAGCCTCAGTGGGATTCTGTCCAAGTGCTCGCAGAACATCACCGACCTAAAAGTAGTATGGTCTGTTAGCCCAGAACGTGCACAAGTGGTGACTTTGTCCGCAATTGCGACCGCAGTGGTATCGGCCGGCAGATCGGCCGGTTCCGTCGGAAACAGTATCGAAACATCAGAACAAAAGGAATCACATCACCTACATGCCAGAAACAGATCAAAAGTGACAAAAGAAAGTGTAAAAATGGATCGGAAATCCATCGGCCGGCCGAAACCATTGCGGCTGCAATTGCGGACAAAGTCACCACTTGTGCACGTTCTGGGCTAACAGACTGTATCAACAGCAGCTGAGAGGCATAACAGTACTTTCAATGTGTACAGAAAGATATCAAAAGCGAGCGAACAAATAATGCTCACTCACTTCAGATTTTTTTTTGAAAAAGTACAAAATGATTGAATGTAAGGAAGCTCTACAACCTAAGACATCGCTAAGTCGATCCGCTCAAGGCCCAGATTTTCACAAATTTTACAACATACAGAGAAGATATAGACCGCCCGGAAAAAAGTCCACAGAGAAAAAATATGGGCACTTTATGTTCCTGAACGTCTATCTATGAGACGAACAACATTACCTTTACCATTAAAGGGAAGAATGATTATCAATCATGGAATTTTCCCATACAAACTCTTAAAAGCTGCTATCAGTACGAAGTATGGGTATCTCAAAAACACCTGTAGAAGAGCTTCAAAGATAAGAAGAAGCAGTCAGTTCGTTAAAATATCAGTATTTTTAAAACCATGTGATTTACCCAGCAAAAGCTAAAGTAAGATTAGTCCCAAGTAATCACAAAGCTATAGAGGTAATTTTCTATTTTTTACGAGATCTCTTGTTTTTAAGAATAGATCGCGGCCTATGAATTCTGACTGGCAGTGATTGTGACTGGATTGGCAAGCACAAAAGATATCGCATCTTCACTATAAATAGCTAACATAATGTAAGCGAACGTAACAACTGAATGTGCGCGTTCGTAGAAACACAACCCTCAACATGAGGCTGCCCCCATCTGCAGATAGTAATTATAATTGGCTATGCAAGGGAATTCCGCCCTGTTACAAAAACAGGACTAAAAAAGCAATCTACTGACTTTCACTTTCACCAGTGCTCAAACCTGAACTAGTGAAAAAAGGCTAACATAATAATAAAAAAAGTTCTAGTATAATAAGTAACTAAGTTTTAATACAATCCAAAATAAGTGAAACCTACTTGCTGAACACTTATCTTCTCGTCTCCTCTGCTGTCGAAATAACAGAAGACTTCGCGACAGTCAGCGAGCTGCTCATCCATTGCACTCACCATTCACTGAAATTTACCTGTGATTTTCAGATCCACAGCTGACGTACGAGATCAAAACAACGAACAAATATATGTCATACTACGACAAATAAAGACCTTTTACAGGAAAATCACACAAAAGAAATTTATATATGTACACGCGCAATTTACAAAGCAAAAACTAAAGCATACAAATTTACACGAATTCGGGATACTTCACATGAGTCAGAGCGCTGAATGACAAAGGTACAACAGCGAAACAAGGAATCTTAAAAGGCATCAATCGATGGGATTCGACTGAATATGCGAACAGTGTGTCACCGGAGGTGTTGGCGCGTACGATGACTCATCTGCACCCTCCGCGATAAGTGCGGTATTTCCAGCCGCTTATCCTATCGGCCTCCATCTTGGAGCGCGCTGGTACGCGCCTTTTCTCTATACAGATGAACAGAGAGATTACTTGACAAAGTACAGCATACAAATATCAACAGATAAGTTTTTGAAATGAGAACGATTTGATATCCTAATGAGATCAATAGACATCGTTAACTCCTCCAACAAGGAATGAGACCTCGAGACCATCTCTTCGCAAGATGAATTCAGCGAAACGATCGGATACGACATCTATAAGCAGATGAACCTCACCTCTACATAAGATTTTTTTAATGCATCAATGTAAATGATTCAATAAAACTTACTTAGTAGAACATTTAAGTTGGCCATAAACATGAACCCAGAAAAGAACATATGCACAATCTTCAAAGATAGACGTACGGTGCACCAGTGCTCTTGAGACTGCTCTTCTGCAAGAAAATTTGGCTAAAATGCCCAACAGAACATAAGAAGTACTGTGCAAGCTGACCGGTAATTGTGTCATTAGCCAGTTCACTGAAATAGACAGTCACTTCAGCTTGATCCATGCGACATCTCAGATGCATCTCACCGCCGTTGCTGACCTTTAGGGTCTGTAAATATGTGTAGATCAAAAATGGTTCGTCGTTCCTCATTGTAAGGAACATCCATGATACAAAAACTCACAATATTTTTGTTTCCTACATGCCTCAACGACTGAAGCACTCTGAGCACAGATTTGATAGGAGGAAAATAGACACCCATCTGAAAATAATTTACATCCATTGCTGCGCAAGAACCGTTAAAAAACAGTACAGCCCATCATCCAAGTAAAAATTGCAACGCACCATCCCTCTAGGAACATCTGGTCGGCGATATAATGGCCAATGAGCAGTTTTGATCAACTTTACAGGAAGTTCATGAACAGTGCCTTTGTCGCGCAACTCTAGTTGAAGAAAAGGTTTCTGGATAGATCATAAGTGGTGTCATGTGTAGTAGGAATGAAAGGAAACCAGAAAACAAACCTGATTTGGTTTTTGCCTCAATTTAATTTTGAGGTAAGAATGAACACCAGTCACACTTTTCTCAAAGTCATCTATGTCAAGTTCCATAACAATCTCATTCATTTCTTCCGATACACCAGCAAAGTTCTGGAAACTAATAGCTTTACTTGCAAAGAACATGCAGATGATTATCGTCTAGATATAGAGTGCCGAACAATCACTCTTGCATCACAGAGCACCGCTTATCTGGTCTGCAGTGTCGCACCTCCTACGCAGCGCGGCAGATCAATTAAGCGTTGTAGTTGTCGGACGACTTCATTTATGGATGTTTTCTTTCTTTTTACACCGTTTTTCTTTGTCTTTGTTTTCACTCAAGAAACATTGACAAACGACACTACAAGCAAAACGCGACTACCACAGCGCCCAGCTGATCTGCCGCGCCGCGTAGGTGGTGCAGCACGGCAAATCAAACGGGCGGTTTTCAGTGATGCAAGGGTGATTGACCGGCACTGTACATGGAACTTCGTATAACCGCATGGAATAAAAACCCACGTAAACTTCAAAATCTGGTCGAGGAGGAATAAGCACGCTCAGGAAGTTTCCTTGCTCACGAAGGGTGTCGTTTGCAACGAAACACATGCCTAAATAAATTACAAGAAAATGCAAGTTAATTCAAAGTTAATTTGAAAACGTATATGTTCGAAATTGTAAGCAAGAACATGGACATCTAACTTACCATCCTTTGTGATTCTTAGGCCACAACGCTTTTTGCACAAACGAGCAACAGCACCAACACATTCTGCAATAATAAAGAAAGTCATGAAGTTGATAAAATACTGCTCCGGTTAAATCGTACAAGATTCATGCATGCGTTCATTGCTTGCAAAAATCACTTATGACACTGTGCACAATTGATCTAAGAATAAGAGAAAGAAAACGTGCTAACTTGAAAACGACTCCACAGAACCTTGATCGCAAAGAATGGCGGAAAATCGCATCGCTGAAGTTGTAGTTGTAGATAGAATTTATTATTCACGAAAAGTACATTGAAGTATTGACTGCGAAGTTTAAACTCCGAAAACACCAACGACACACTGTTTTACAATACTCACTTTATTGTACTGTTCATGTAAAAATGACGATATTACCGAAAAGAATGTCCTCTGACGATCAATAAACCAGAATTCTGAAAAATACATGGTAGGTTCTTCAATAAACGCGCAAGAAACTAGCCACAGCAGTGGAAAAAACTCACAGTTATAACGTATTCGACTGAAGATTTAGGAGAAAAGGGAGATTTCACCAAAGTGATTTGTCTTTTCGTCTCAGAGTAAGAAGAAATCCGTTCCAACCAAAGCTGAATAGTCGGTCGCCTTGAAAAACCTTTTGAGAGAAACGGAGAGGTGGACCACTCTCCCGAAGTTGTGTCTTGTCGCGATGTAACATGATTAACGCAAATAACCTAAACAAATTTTTACATCTATCAAAACAATCTATAAATTTCCATTTCAGAAGTGAACACCTAATACAGCCATAAAGACTTACAGCAATATTGTGGTGAACAGCAATGTTTCCCACGATCGAAAGCACATCTCTCCACTTTTTAAAGTCCTCCTTAGAGCTACAACCACGGAAGAATGTCGCTACTGCATCCACGATAAGAACGGAAGTCTAAATAGACTTGTCAAAACATCGAAGCTACCGTATGATCCAGGTGAAGCATTGCACACTGCGTCGTCGTCGCTTAGCGATGTCGAATCTGATACCCATCGATTGTTGACGGTTCGTCATTGCCAACTCTGCTGCATCGGTTACTGATAACCCATAGAAATCAGAATCAATGTCGCTAATGCGACTGTGATGCAGGGTGCTTTACTCTGCGTGAGATATCTTTGGCATAAAAGTTGGTGGAACTAGTAACCGACTTACATCAGCCAATGGCTCTGCGGACGTTTCAAGCTTGGACAGTACGTGAACCAACTGTTCCAGAGTGCTTGGTGAAGACATTAAAAGCCGCTGCATAGCGACGTCCACGTCATCTGTGTGATGTTCCAAAATCTATAACGGTACACAATGAGTACAATGGAGGTCGAACATCTTTGCATCACAGAATACCGCCCGTCTGCTCTGCCGCACCGCACCATATATGGTGATGCATAGCTGATGCGGCTCGGCAGAGTAAAAAAGCAGTATTCCTTGCAGGGGTGATTAGTCGGCACTGTGGTTCAGAGTCTCCGAGCTGTTTCATAGTTCATTCGGAAGGTTGTGTTGTGAGGTCCGAATTTATGCGTTACACGTACGCCCACGTAACTTGTGAAGCCGTTTCAACACGCTACAGAAACTAAAATTTTAGGCAGCCAACAAGTTAGAAAGGGCGCTACTGATCAAATGTATCTGCACTGCTGCAAATGTATCCGCTGGAATGCAACAAGCACTGAATCTTTTCCAACAAACAACTGTAGCTATACAATCGGTAGAAATCCCGTTTTTAACACATTCGGGACCTTACGCTTTTTGGTGTGTCACGTGGGACACACGCGCTTTTGCACAAGTAGGACCCGTGCTCAACCGCTTGAGCACGTGGTACCACGTGGTAGGAATTTTTCCTCTGCTGCATAGCACTCCGAAAATGCGCGAATTTGAGACGAACCAAAACGCACATATGCACGAGCTTGAAGCTAATTCAAGAAGTTCACCTGCATAAGAGGTAGTAAGTAAGTAAATGAATCTTCATGTAAATTGTTCTTTTACGTGTCCATTTCAACCACGCATTAAAGAAGTAGGACAGGATATCTGTTCTGCCCATCGCGTGTATAGATTGCTTGAAGATTTGTTAAAGATTGCTTCGCAAAAATATAACTGTGAAATGGGCGTGCTCACCCGGTTGAGCACGCGGTCCCATACGTCGCACCATGCGTGCTCAACCGGTTGAGCACATTGTCGCGAATGTGTTACTGAGATTGCTGCACTACCAGGATTTGTATAGGAGGATCCTTCGTTTTCAAAGCAACTTCTACATATGGTTACCCAGGCTTTCCAGTCCAAGATGAACTGGCGCTGGCATGAGTGAAGGCGATGCATACCGATCGTCACAGTTCCTAGTAGCCTGTATGTAGTACCTGAGCCCCGTTACTCCGTCGTTTTTTATCGCAGCATTTACAAACACTGACGGTCGTGGCAATTATGACGACGATGATAAGTGAAGTCAGAGGATACCCTTACCATAAAGCAGTAGAGCAATCCAAATCGAGAACAAACCTGGCGGACCCTTTTCACAGAAAAGCCGCGCTCCGTCTCAACGCAGACCACTTTGTGTCCATTGGCGATAGTCACAGCAGCAAACTGCATACTAAAACACTTGAGCATTTATTAATTTACTTGAAATAGCTCTAGCTAAAGACCCACCAAATCTGTGACTTTCCACATCCTGCTTCGCCAGAGATCTCTGCCACACAGCCGGGAAGAAAGCCGCCACCTGAAAGGGCAGAAAAATCTGAGTTTGTAGATGTTTGGGGTAAAAGCAAGAACTCTATATAAGATAAAACGAAATGAAATTACCTATTAAATCGTCCAGTGCCGGACATCCCGATGGCAGCGCTGACGAACTCGAGCATTCAAATTCATGCAATTCGCGCGCGGTTTTGAATTGAACCGTGGATTTCTCACCCATGGAATCTGAAGCAAAATGTGCAGATGCGAGGACTGAAGAAGGCTATATGGAGCGAGCAGGGATGGTTCAAGAGTGACAGAGAGATCTCTGGGTGCGTCACCCACTTCTGGATTTCTGGGTTCACGATCACCGCATTGAAAACACGATTCTCGATGGAGCAATGATTCCACATACGGCAGATACGGTTTTTCTCTTCGATGAATCTCTTGAAGACCAAAAGTGCCCGCGATCGTGCGAGGTTTTCCGGAAAGTTCCGGAAAACCTCGCTACTTCCAATGAGAGGTCAAATGTCAGCGCCGGGTTATCACAATTTCCACACTTTGTTTACCCAGCGAGAATTAGGAGAGGAATGTCGGGTAGGAAGAACCCGTGAAAAATTCCGTGAAGAAAAACTCAGCGGTGAAAGAAGGAAAAGCCGATGGATCTTCGAGACAGTCTTCACATTGCAAATCACTTTGGAATCCATTCAGGACCTCCAACCGTTGCACATGCATTTGCTTCAAGACCAGCTTTAACGACAGCTCCAAAGAAACTTGTGCTACGAAGTGAGCAAAGCTTGCAGCGCAGTTACCCCAAGATTCAACTCGTTTGTTGTCCATTTCAAAGCTGGAGACTTCTTTTCGACCTGCACCTGTCCGTCTAATATCACTTTAAAACTATTGGTGAAGAATTTCCACAAATTCCGGCAGCGACTTCCGTGAGTTGCGAAATTTAGTTGTGTAGGCCGACATACTGCGCCACATCTCATGAAATGTGCGTAGCACTCTGGGTTGGGATTCACGAAGCGTTAACCACGCCAACCTACGTTGGTTAGCATGACTGGCTATCCTATAGACTGTGTGATGTTAGGAGACGCAGGACGCGAAAATTGGTTTGTTAGCCTTGTTGCACGTTCATGAATCCTAGCCCTGACCGCCTGTGCATCCGCATATTTCCTTGGACTACATAATTTCTGCCAAATCTTTAGGTCAAGTGTAGATCAAACCTGGTTCGAGAGCAGATCAATGACGAACACTTCCCTCGAAACTGATGGATCTCGGGAATATATATGCATGGAAATTTCTAATGGTTTCGCCTTACGTTCTATAGCAGCACGGATTAATGGGAGCAAAATGCTGCCAGCATCTAGATCACAATACTAGAAGTATGTTTTATTTTTCTTTCTTTTTGTATTTCTTTAACTACGTACATAGGGGCTAGCCATTGTCAAGTAGCCCTTAAACTACATGGAGTTTAGAAAAACATAATTTGTCATTACTTTGTGAGGGCTTCTCACATTGTTTTTATTTGTCCTGGCTATACTACATAGTTCCGGTAAAATGAATAGTTACTGTATTCTCGTGGTCACCGCGATACAAACGTCAGCTAAGGCAGACAACCGGAGACTGCGCCACGCCAGATCACCTGATCGTCGTGGTTCTCGAGCGTCATCTGTAGAGTTGCATATGATTTCGTCACATTACCATTCACGCATATATAGTGCGTTTCACCGAGAAACATACAGTGGACGTCGATGGAGGTGACCCGTCTGCGGCCTCGAAAAGCACGGGGGGCGACCGCGCCGCTCGAGCAGTAGTCCCCTCAATCAAAATATGGAGCTTTCTTGGTAGTCAGTTTTTTTCATTAGTTACCATCAAATGTGACGAACAACTATCAAGAAAACCTAGATTCGACCCCGAGGCGACGATTGAATCGTGAGCGGTGCGGTCGCGCCCCGTGCTTTTCGAGGCCACAGAAGGGTCACCGCCATCAACGCCCGCTGTAGTTGTGAGATAATGAGGAAGTAGAGAACGCGAGAAATAGTGTCGTGTTCGAAGAGCAAGGCGAAAAATGCAGATCATAGGCACAATTTTTCAAGTACCGTCGTTTTTGGAACGGACTATAGCCTTCCTCTTAGGAAGCTCTTTAACCGCTGCACGCTTTTCCTCTCCGAGGTCTCTTCAACTATCTTTCGCAATGAAACGGACTATATGAATATGACTGACTAAAACAGTGGCACTTCTACCGGTGATGCTCTGGAACGATGAGGCGCAAGTGTACTGCCATGCGCACCTCGGTGATTCGTGTCGGCTATCCTTTCTCTGCAGGGCAACAAGACTTGCTGTTCACTGCAATTCTGGGATAACGGCGATTGATACCGTGAGATGATTCTTGTAGCACACTGTGACATTTGTTGGCTAAAGCTTTATCTTGGCAGTGAATATATTGCAGAATAAAAGGCAAATAATAGAGCATATGCACCAAATTTATCTGAGCTGACTATAGTATAGTATATGTATATAGTAGCACCCAGAGTTCAATACAGGAACGCGCGTAATCATGACTTCTTCAGCCCGCACGCAAATATTTCCCCAAGTGTGGAAATTTTGCGCGCGGGCTAAATACGAATCGAATACTGGTTAGTAAAGTGTCCAGTCACAATCACGCGCGCGTGCCCCTACGATCCACACTGGGACTGATGCGTTCTTCTCGAGAGCTTCTTATCCTTATTTCGTTTCGGTGGCACTGGACCAGTCGTTACCTCCTGAATGTTTGGGTTCGGCTCATCCGACAATCTGGGATGATAAATATGTACAAAAAAGCTTCTACAGACCTGTCGTCCGTAGAAGTACTTGTACTGTTCGCTACGAATGAAGTCCATAACTCCCTGAGCACCTCTTGCATCGAACTGCTCCTAGAATGTAAAAATTCGGTTTCAAAGAGAGCCTGTGCTTTGGGAACAGCTTGTACCCTTTCAAGCACGTTGCTGTGGTAAGCCAAATCATATATCCTCGCATAAGGGGGCTTGAGGATGTAATCTCGTCCATAAAAAGTGAACATTGAAATTGAGGTAGTTTAGACGCGGGAGTTGTCGCGATTAGTACCTCTTTTCACCATTTATCAGCTACATGGTCACTAAATGGTTACCATTCAGTTGCTATTCAACTGTTCGATTGCTGATATGTTGCCAGAAAGCAAGTGAACAACAACCGAATAGCAAATGAATGGCAGTTGAACAGCAGCCATATACCAGCAAAATATCACCGTCTCAAACAGAAACATCTCGAACGCGTAGTTGTGTAGCCTTTACTTTACGACTCCTCGTACATGACCTTCAAAATCATGTCTCCTTACATTTTGTTGGAGTTATTGATGCCCAAACAGCGTAAACATCATATTGACAAACTATATAAAGCCTGTTTCAGCGATGAAGATAGTTAGAGCGACACCAGAGAAAAAAACCAAGGAAAATTTACAGCGCTTATAGAGAAAGACGAAAACAGTTAACACTATGCGTGAAAAATAAACTATGGTCGCGTTAGAAACAAACTGTAATCAGTAGAGTGGGAACGATCTCTCAGAAGTGATGTGAAATAGAAATAATTTTTACCTGAATACTCGGAACCCATGGATTGTGTTCAAGCCTCAACACTTGCTTATTTCCTATTAGATCCAGCTGTCCTAATTCCGGAGGTAGAATAGTCAAGCGATTTCCTAAAAAGGGAATAAACAAATCCTTAATGACGTCCATGTAGAAAGTCCTACTGCAGAGCACATAACTTGATACTAACCTTGAACGTGGAGCTCTTTGAGATTATTTAGGTGTCCAATTTCTCGTGGAATTGCCAAGAGATCATTGTCGCGCAACACGAGAATCTGAAAAAGTACGAATCGAAAAGATTAAGTTTATTTAAAGTATATTAATGAAATGAGAGACCTGTAGATTGCGAAGATTCATGACATCTCCTGGAAGCAGCTCGAAGTCGTTGTCACCCAAGTACAGTGCACGCAGGGTGTCTAAAGGAACAATATTTTTAGGAATGGGGAGAGGGACCAGTGTCTAAAAGATTTGCTAAATGTTTTGCACCCATATGTGATTAGCTATCCCTTCCCTCTATTTATTCCAGAAGCATCTCATTTTACAAATAAAAACATTATTGTTGGCGCTTATTTCTACTTATAGAACAAGTACTAATCATAGATTAGCGCGAATAGTCGTAACTTAGTCGTAACTGAGGTATGTTAAATGAAAATAATAAACGACTTTCTAGAAATTACGTACCGATGAAAAAGAAGTTTCCCGGTAAACTCCTCTCATTAAGGTTGTTGTAGGTTAAATCCAGGATCTCCAACGACTTGAAAGAGCCGAAACCACGTGGTAGTACCGAAAGGCGATTCATTCTAGAAGGTATGTTATTAGCTTGTGACACTACTCAATGTGGATTTACGATATCGTTTGTGCTAAATGAAATGGTAGGTTAAATAATCTATATTAGACTTGCAAATAACCGATAGAAAAAATACTGACCCCACGTTCAGAATACGGAGCTTCGAAAGGCTGGAAATCGAGGATGGCAGCTCCTCGATTTGATTGTTCCATAGTGTGAGTACCTAAACTTTGAACATTCTTTCAGTTTGTTACTTTGTTAAGGTGAATGATGGATTGTGAGCGGATAACTGTATTTGTAGTGGATAAGAGAAATTATTACTCCTTCATCCGTTTACATTAATTACTTAGGCTTTTCTTTTTAATGCCACAGTGATTATTGAAACCTATTGTTAATTATTTTTAAAAAACCAGCATCAGAAAATACTTCGAAATGGTTAAAAAGAAGAAATACAATCATCGAAACCTGTCTTTCGACCTACCTGGAGATTCTCTAGGTCAGCGATATTCGGTGGGATAGAGGTGAGTTTGTTATGACTGAGCGTAAGTCGAGTTAAGTAGGTCATCTCGACTAGAAAAGATCAGGAGCGTATTGGTTTAGTTGATCATTGTATATTTGTTGAATTCCACATACATAATCGAGGAATTGCATTGAGTGATGAAATGTTCCTGTCGACATGTTCAAGCTCAGTGTTTGGCTCATCCTTCTTTTTCTCCTTCGGCATACTGGTCTGTAAATAATGCTCTTGGCTCCAGAGAAAAAAAAAGTTAGAGAGGACAATTGGATTGGCACTGAAAAACGAAGTAGTGAAGGAAGTAGTGTTCCACCAGTGATTGGAAAAAGATATTCACTAAAGAGGAGGATACTGAGACATTTAGCGTATGCAAGTTGGTGGCAGCAACAGACGTGGGTGGCACAGCTGTACACTGCACGAAATAGCGCAGCTGTCGGGGAGACTACTGACGCCACGACGGGAATGTGAGGAGGGTTGACCAATACTACAAACGATCAACGCTAGGATGCACCTTTAAGTCCAAAGAAGTCGTGGTTCACAGTAGATTTGTCTCCAGAATTTCATTTAAAAATACTAGATTCACATTCCTAGGTGGTCGCGAAAAGCTGTTTATAAGAACCAACCATTCCGAATTTTCGCAAGGTGAGCACGACAACTAAACCATGCGTGTGTACGAATCACTCTTCTCAGCTCCTATATGTGCGATGCTTCAAAGCGATGGCAGTGCGATAGGTCCGGAGTCAGTGGGTTATCCTGAAACCCCCCATTGGCGCTCACTCGACCTCCGCTTTTTAACAATTTTCATTTTCGAGCTCTACATTACTAAAGCTAGAGATGGTAGCACTGTGCCACATGGCTGTTGCATAAATTTAGCTTCACTTACAGAAGGTGCAAAAAATTTTATGTTACAAGGTCTTCAGAAGAAACGCGTAGTAATTAATCCATTGTCTAAGTGATTTCGCAAATTAAGCAGTAGAAGTAAACGTTGCGCGTGTACGAGTCATAGTTCTCCGCGCCTATATGTGCTACAGAATTATAGAAAGTGACTTGTCATCGGATCGGTTTTCTTTTGAATATTTCTCCTAGATTTCATCTAGGGGTTATTCGATGCCATAATCATGGAAGTCGCACTAGTTTCCTACTATACCCTCGTTTTTGTGAGGCTACTATGGGGATAATATGGCAGAATGGAATTATAGAAAGCGTCTTGTCATCGGATCGGTTTTCTCCCGAAATTCTCGCCTTGACGTCACTTAATGGGATTGTTTGATGCACTGATCACGAAAATTGCACTAGTTTTCTACCGTAGCCCCGTTTCTACTAGTATGTGTTTGGAGAACAGTAAGAAAGAAATAGAAGATGTCAGTTTCGGGAGGGAAATGGCAATTCGATATGACAGTATCCTGCTTTTTCCCTATAAGAATCTCCGAATTCTCTTCACAGACTGATTGAAGGGTTTTCGAATATGATAAACAAGAACATCGTATCCACTTTGTACCGCAGCCCCACCTCCGTTAACTACGCTGCGGCAAACGTCGCTGTCATTACTGCGGTTTCCCTATCGATACCAGCATTTTAATCCTTTCTGCCATATTATGCCCATAGTAGCCTCACAAAAATGAGGGTATAGTAGGGAACTAGTGCGACTTTCATGATTATGGCATCGAATAACCCCTAGATGAAGTCCAGGAGAAATATTCAAAAGAAAACCGATCCGATGACAAGTCACTTTCTATAATTCTGTATATGTGCTTCTGTGCGACGGAGAGCAGCAGGTCCGGAGTCAGTGGGTTATCAACGTGTCAGAACCCCCCATTGGCACTCACTCGACCTGTGCTATTTTGACATTTTTCCTAGTGTGCAGTTGAGTTTGGCAGACCAGAAATAGGAGAGCTACATCCAGCATTTCATTTTGAAATGCTATTGAATTTAACAATACTGGATGTACCGCTCGGCCGGAGATCGCCCGCCGCTCGGCCGGAAGGTTTCAATTCACGTTAGCTCTGTTAGGTCCACGTGGATTCGGAGTTCGCTTCCGGCCAAAGTACCTGTACGAGAACAAAAACCACCCATGCAAGAAAATAAAACGATTCTGCCTCTGGTTCCGCGTCGTTTCACTTGCCGGGATCCGAACCTACCTCACCATCCTTCTTCACTGACTTGTAGTCCACTGCGTAACCCACTCGGCCATCCGTGCTGCTATGCAGGGACTCTACCACTCTAGTAATAGCTTCATTTTCTATGAGCTCATCATATTACCGGTATGCTAGGCCACATTCTGAGCTAGTGGAAACCTAGCGTGCCCGGTTTGGGGTTCACCTTAGGGTGTGCGAGTGTGACCAGCTCACTATGAGCATGTAAGGGTATACAATGAGTCCTTGAGTCTTGATTCCCATGCTCACGCTAGCACACGTCCATGTGAGAATGGAGGGGTGTTTATCGGATGGCGGATGGTCCTCTCAGCGCTGCTTTATCCCATAAGGAGTGTTTACACTTTTTCGCGACACCAAGTCGCGCGGTGGCCAAAGCTCGCAAATTTGCGTACATGCAGAGTTACACACGTAGCTCGATTTGGCGTAAGCGTCTACGTTTACGCGTTCTCATGATAAGCCGTCTAGTCCCGTAAGTTTTAGGCCAAAGCAGCAATAAAATCAAAGAAACAACAGCCTACTTCAGGCTCCGACATTGACGAAATCATCGCGTCGCGTCTGCTAGCAGGTGCTACGCGAATCCGGCTTATCGTGTCGTTTTTCAAAGTTTCAAGAAAAAAGTCAGGAGTGTTTATACTTCGGCGCGACGCGACCGTCGCGTCCAAGCAAACTATTCAAA
>JARK01001587.1:0-16707 GCA_000688135.1 Ancylostoma ceylanicum
CCCCCCCCCCACCATCTGCTCTTGGGGGATTATGCCCATACAAAAGTTCGGAACTTCCGCGGAGCGAGGTCGCGCATCACGCGCGACTTTCGGAATTTCCGCGAAGCCTTGATGTCATTCGGAAGCATCGCGGAACTTTCGAAATGATATCACGTTAGGGATTGTTTCGAAATATGGAAATGTTTCTCCGATTGTTTTCATCCAGAATCTTCCAGAGAATGTTTTTATCCAAAATCTTCTAGAGAACAACCTGATAATTACGTCCATATTGACGAATTTCGGGTGAAGCTCATGTCAGATGGATGTTCTCCCAGGATTATTCCTAGAAGCTACAAAAATTCCCTGGAGCTTTATCAAAAAACGAGTTTATCCATGTTATTACCAAGGACAAAACCTGATCCAGGTATGTAGCACACTCAGAGAGCTTACCTGCTGAGGGTGTTTCCGAAAGAACAAACACATCCGAAGAGCAGCTCTGGCTGTGCCACAGAAACACGTTTGATGCGTTCGAGACCCCATATGTTCGGTCTCTCAAGTTGTGCAGACGTTCACCGCTCCACGTTGCTCAATCTTACCGGTTCACCGGGGTTATGGTCGCTTTCATTTTGAGCAAATTACGCCACTCTTGGTTGATTCCGGAACTTCCGCGGAGCCTGTTGAAAACCTCCGCGGAGCCTGTCCGGAACTTCCGTAGAGCTGATTCGGAGCTTCCGCGGAACTCAATCGTAACTTCCGTCGGGTCACCCGAGGAAGGTCCCGATATAGCTCCGCGGAAGTTCCGAAAATTTGTCTGGGTGGAGCATTTGAGCACCAATGAGCTCAGAATAGAATGAATAGCCCCACAACGATCCATTATCGAGGTGCTTTCAGTGTGACAAAATCTCTGAAAATGCGGTTCAGTCGGGCGACTACGACATGCTAGTGGGGGGACCTTTCGAAGACACCTGCTATTATCATTCCGAAACCATAGCTCTACTCGAAGTGTCCCGCGTATAGAACTGCTGTTGTTGTAGGCTAGAGTTGCCCAATTGTCTGAGTTAGAGCTGGCCTGACAATGGCAGCAGTGACCAAACTGCCCCTATGCACGTGGTGACGAGTGGCGCGGTCAGGTGAGTTGACCGTCCGCTTTTTGGTTGTATTCATTTGGCATGTCCAGGAGGTCCGTTTTCGCAAAAAAACAACTCATACAACCGGCAGTGGATTTCTCACTGAGTATTCGTTGATTTCATCGCGATGAACCGTATTTGTTCCAGGGATGACGTTGCTTTTAATACCGTACACGAACCCCTCCGTCTTACTAAGGTATTTCACACGAATCAGAAGTGAGAGTTTGACTTCACTGCATAAACGTTAGAGCAATCCCATGCGAACTTCTTTTCACAAGCCTCGTGCCCATAGCGCCTAATTTGTTATCACAGATGCATCGCGGAAGATGATCAATACAAAGGATGTTCTTGAGGTTCCAATTTCGAGAAATTATCTTCTTATCCTCTTCTGCGAACCTCCAGTCTAAAATAGAATTATGTTCTGTAACAAAAGAAATTCACATTCGCTAAACTGCCCCTGGTGATGATTCACCCGCTTCCAGACTGACACTTTTGAAAATGTTGCTCGAATTGAGGGAATTGGCGACAGACAAACCTTTTTACAATAGTCGCACGTCTTTTCTTATATATTGAGCCAAAACCCCTTTTCGCATTTCAAACAGCGTTCAGAAATGGTCCGGTACTCTTGGAGGTGCAGTGATGAACACCTCAATGTTTGGAGAAAGATGATATCGAACTACGAAGTGGAATATCATCAAACAGGCAGCCAATTATAGGTTGAAGAAAGTCGTTGGAGGAAAGATCTCCTGAAGTATTGACGGTGTGCAATCTGTTGAGGGTAACTTCTTTCAATGATCCCATTAATCCGTTAAATGGTAGAATCATCTTGAGAATCCAAGACAGCTTGCAAAGGCGTCAACTCGCAGGCCCTGAGCAGCTTCCCAACACAATGCTGGAGTTCATCGTTATGGTTCGCCCAGCAGTGTTTGAAGAAACAGCGATAGAGAATGGAAAGCCATTTCGCATGTCATGTCGCGTTAAATTTCCCTGGAACTGTGACAATTCCAAAGTATTTCTAAATGTGTTATTCAGATTACACGTTATTGCTACAAAATCGAACTTTCCCGGAATAATGTACATTACAGAGTATGCGGTGCATGTATTTTCTGCGTAGACAAAATATCATCGATACCAGTTTCTAGAACATCTTTATGTCTGTTGGTAAAATATCTGTTCATTACAGCATTTTCATAGCAACGAACAAAGCAGCCGCTGACCCACGGATGATCTCCAATCAATCAGATCACCTTTAGGAGGGCACCGCCCGGTCGCACAAACCTTTTCTTTCTTCATCTCAAGTCAACGTGGTCAGGGTGCAATTCTGATCATTGTTATGATCTTCTAGTTCTCTCATCGTTCTTGTTTCTAAAGCGAGGAAGCCCCGAAAGAGCATACCGAAGTGAGTTTACTCGTACGACTACTTCTGTCGTGAATCCGCACTGATGGATGTCGTGATTGGGCACGGTAGACTCCTGAACAACTCAAGAAATGGATGATCTGGAGAAGGAAAAGAACTATGGAAGTAGCAAGCAATCAGTGTTGAGGTATTTGGCCAAATATTCTCGTAGTAATCTAAATACACAGAGATCCCAGTTATATTTCCTTCAGATCAGCTTCCAGTACAGCGGCGTAATCCTCCTTCTTTATACGTTCTCTATTCACTAATCATAGTGCTTTTTTATTCTGATAGTTAACGTTGAGCGTACCAATTCCTGTCTATGTTTTTTATTTGGTGCACCCAGAGCGCTTTGACTAAATAAATAAATGCGATGAATTGTTGCATCATTAAAGGTTTTGTACTGGGTGTTTCTGGTCCAGAGTGGATTGTACAGTATTCAGTATTGGATACCGTATCACATTCCCGCCAAATGTTTTGTTTCGAGATCTGAACCATGGATGTGTAATGAATTTTTCATTTGATGCTGTCGTACTGTCCAGATTGCTTTGACTACTACAAGGCGTAAATATTCGCGTTTTGTGTGCATATGTTGGGCTAATAACCAATCAGATTCCGTCACATAAAATATGGTTCTATTTGAAAGACCGCGTCGTATGAAATGCTGACTGAATATTTTATGAAGTCGGGTCACGTGGTTTTCTGGTTCTCATGAGAACTAGTTGTAAGATAGGACTCCTGTTACAAGTTGGTGTGTGGTAGAAAAGCGGTTGACTCAGTGATTAATGCAGGTAATGTACAATCAACAAAAAATGCTGTCGGCGACACAGAGGGTTTCCTTCGCACTTCTAAGGCACCCCGACCTTAAACTCCCTGATACGACTCAATGCAAGCTCATTTTACATTTTTTCACATCACTTTTTATCCTCGTGTAATCAGTGCATGGCTAACTACCTTTTGTAGCTGCTTTTTCAAGTCTTAACGGTGTGATATTCGGAAAGTTCTAAAATTTTCCGCCTAATTTCGTCAGATATCCTTTCCTGAGCTTAGTCTATGAAGAATGATTCATCCTGTTGAACAATTCTCAGCATTACATTTTCCCGATGCGAAAGCGAATGCTCTGGTAAGAACGGCTGACCACGAAGGAGCAGAAGAGCTTCAAGGACTCGTTGCACGCTTATGGGATTCAACGTGTGGCGATATGCTTCAGCCATGGTTCAATTCACCGTTCGAAATGAATCGATCCTAAGCGAAACACTCGCAAAGAGAAGTATGATTTTCAAGAGTAAGTTGTCGCTCCGATTCTTGCTGTGTTCAACAACTCTTCGTTGCCGTGCATCGAGTTGATTCCAACTTCTTCAGGCCGGCTAAAAACCTTTTAAGAAAAGGCGGAGGTATATGCAGAAAATGTTACAAGCCTACAGTATCCTTGCGGTCGGGACCGCCAACCTATGACCACTGCCGCCCTCTTGACAGCGCGTGCGGCGGCGTTGCGGTCCCGTTGCTGTTGCCGTTGTTTTGGGTCGCGCTTTTCTGCTCCTTCCTTTTTTGATGCACTGATTTGTGATAAACTTCCCAACATTGAAGTCCGGTGGCATAGATGCTTCTAGCGCGATGTGTTAGGCAGTCGCAGAAAAATAAGGCGTTGCACCTTGATAGAAGTGCTGATCGATGTGACTTCTGACATTTTCGATGAATTCGTCGTGGTAGTAGGTCGAAACTTTCAAGCTTTTGTTCTCACACATTTCATGTGGTTTGTTTTTACACCACTGCAGAAGAGAAGGAAAATCATGGAAGGGCGCTACCGCCTTCAAACACAGCACTGCAATCACGACAAAGCAGTGAAAGCACGGACGGAGGACTATTTTACGGAGTTGGATACTGGGTACCGCCCCTGGGTAACATCGTATAACTTACGTGGGTTGCGATTGCCCACAGGTATTAAATTCAATCTACTGTCATAACTTCCTCATGAGAACTCTGTAGGGCGGGAACCAATGTCGGAAAGATGCGTGTGGCGCCTGTAGATAAGCCTACTCGTGTGATTGTTTAATGGGCAGCAGCGCTGGAGTGTCTTGCGTTCAAGTTCACATCGCCTGCATGATGGGAGCCTCACTTGGTTCGTCTTCAATCTTCGATAGCACGGCGGGTTATCATGGGTTCATTATACAGAATCGAATGTAACTGAGGACAGTGGGCAGCCCGAAAGTGTAGACATTTCAATTATTCGCGATGACGACGTCGATGTTGAATTGGACTCCGGTCCTGCACTCCGCGACACAGGGAATCTACTACAACAAATAGCTATGGTCACCTTTTCTTCACCTTTCTAAGTTTATTTGTTTAAACGTCTTCAAATTTGCAGACATACGCAGAGATCAACACAAATGCCCTTGCCTTAGTTAGCCATGCATCAAAGGAGGCCACCGAATATCTTGAGCGCACTCTATGCGACTTAAAACGGACAGCAACCGAATTGCGGAGTTGTGTTGAACAGCTGAAAGTCGCGAAACCATGCGCACTTCTTCCATTGTCGGCAGAACTAAACAACAAAGGAAGTCCAAGCCTCCCTACACCAATACGATTGAGAACTGCAAGCTTCTGCTTCTTCTGGATTTTCGAATCTTGTAAGTGCTAGAGTCGTTCTTAATTTTCAGAGAGGTCAACTAAAAAAAAAACAACGACGACTGATAACAAGGAGAACATGTGAGGAAATGGTAAAAAGGTGCGTTTTCTCTTGGTCATGCTTCTCTATAGTCTTTCAATGATTTTCATTCTCTGAACTCGTTTGAAGTTAAATGAGTTTCTTGATCCTTTCGATAATTCCAACTTCTTCAGGCCGGCTAAAAACCATTTAAGAAAAGGCGGAGGTATATGCAGATAATGTTATGCCGCATAAAAGCGACGATGCTTCATTTTGTGCAACCTACCACTACTTGCATCCCGAATTTCTAAAGGACATGGAGTCTTTTCATAAATATAGTTGATAAAGTTTGTAGTCTCAAAAAGTAGAAGTAGAAACGAGACCTGCTTCTCTTCGCACGGAGCAGAAAGAAATAGTGCAGTTTCAGAGAAGCAAGTGGATGAAGTTGCTCGCTTCTGCCGGACCAGATCTTTGCTGAGCGCTGAACAGACAGACGAGAGATGGTTTTCGAAGTACGCAGACGATGGACGCTCGCTGGGCGCGCACCGCTAGGCGTGCAAAAAGTTTGCTGAGAGCGTGTCGCACGCGGCAATCTCGCTAGTCCCGGATGTTACCTACGAGGCCAGCGAGATTGTTGCGCGCGCCCCGCGAGGGCTTGTCTGAGTAAGTGGTCGACGAATCTGCGATACCAAAAAGTCAGCCACGATGCCACGCAGCAGTCTCGCGGCTGAGTTACACGGCAAATGCGTGGCGCAGCCAACCACTACGGACGTATGGTTCGCGGTGACCCCAAGATCGGCAGTAAGCCCCCAATGTTGCGAGAGCGAAGATGCGAACGCGTTGGCTCCAGGCTCGCGACATCTGTACACACTTCGCGAGGATCTCGCGACATTGAGGCCCAGTTCACGAATCAGTTTATCACCGCTGAACCTTTCAGCAGCTGAATCATTATCTTTCCGCCTTCGCTTCGCTTTATGCAAGCTACTTTTTTCAAGATTTCTTGCATTTTCTTCTGAGAGTTGATAATTCGAGGTGTTGCTGCTCAAAGTACGTGTGGCGTTTGTTTTGTGAGAGATGTTACTGCGTTTTATTTTTGAGACATTTCTAGGCCTAGTTTTTCTACTAACACCTTTTGTGCATGGCTTAGCTTGATATTTTCTAATGATTACTAGTTTCAATAACTCCACAGAACTTCTTCACGTTGCCGTAGAAACATTCTTCAATGGGGAGTTTTGTGGCCTAGTGGTTAGCGCGATTGTCTCTGAAGTGGCAACACCGCAGTGTTTGACAGATTCGCTTCCTGAGCAATTCAAACTCTGCAAAATCATTACGACATTTCTATACAGCTTCTAAAGAACTTCTAAAAAACTGAGCGGAAAAGTCGAGCAATTGTGGTAATACGTTCCATTCTAATGGAAAATTCTCATAGATATGCTCCTCTCTTTCAACCGTTCCCGGAGGCGCTATGACGACATCAGCTATCGAAGATTGCAACCATTTCGATTCTTCAAAAGCAGCGTTAATGGCACGGAAGTACCACATGGAAGAGCGTCATTTGAAACGTTTATGCGAGATTCTTCGTCCAATAATGGATCACACAGGGATTCCTAACTGGAATGTAGATCATGAAAACAAGTTGTCCGCAAAAATTCCTAGTTCATCACTACAGTTGTACGTTGGAATTGAAACTAATAAATTTTATCCATGACGTGCACTATGCTTTTACTTTGTGATCGCTACCTCGCCTCCGACTCACATCACGAAGTGCTCGCGCATACGAAGGGTGTTTGTCAAAAGACCGTTTCTAATGCTGTCACTAAATTCATCGCGACACTCTACCACCCGCTCACATCGCGACACTCTACCACCCGCTCATTGTTAGAAAGTTTATCAAGTGCAAACTAGGTGATGAACGCTTTTGGCGCAGCCAACCTACTGAGTTTGAGAGGTGTGGATTGTTACCCAACATCACTGGAGGTATGGATGGAACGAATTTCCGCATACTGAAGTCGTCCCACTCTGGATCACAGTTCTACTGACGCAAGCCCTTCTACGCACTCAATGTGCTCTCCGTGGTTGACGCGCGCGGGAGCTTTGCATATGTTAACGCGAACTTCCCCTGTTGTGTGGACGATGCCACGCTGTGCTAGCTGGGCAAGCTGCGAGAAGCGTTTGAAGAGGATTCTTGCTGAAACGTTATCGTACTTTTTTAGATGTAAAGGGTTGGTTTTTTTTTTGGAAGAATGAGTGAAGAGAAGAACGTGAGCTGCCTCCAATTAGGAAACGATCTGATCGTTCAGGGGATTCATCTATCGAATTTATGCCCTCGGCACGGCCTAACAATTTCTGCCCTAATATTTATTCTGCAGAAAGATAGTCCAATAGGCGAACGAGGGAACAACGGAAACCCACACTGAACAATTTCGGTCAAAGGAGTTTCGAACTGAGCCCAATTCTTTCTGTCGCATTGATGAGCATTACCCACTTTCAACGGTATTTTGTTACGCAATCAAATCCTTCTAAGCCGCTGCCGACGAGTAAAACAGGGCCGTTGCTGATTGTACCTTATTCTGGTGAGATCATCCAAAACTCGTTTCCGCTTCAGAGTTGAAATGGTATCGGGCTAAACATCTTTACGACTCTCACGAAAACACCTTTTTGTATTATGGGCAGAAGAGGAGCGAGGTTTCAAAGTGTTTTCTCCTAACTCAGTAGTTATAGCGTCATGATTTCAACGTCAAAGTGCATGAAAGAGTTCGAGAAGATTGAGCCGGAGATCAGTGCCACTGTCCAGCAAGGTTGTGAGCAAGATACAAAGTCTTTCTCTGAGCGTATTTCTTGGTATGTTTCTTTCCTTTTAGTAGTGATGGCGTGTTGATGAAGATTGCTTGTCTTCTTTATGTAGACTGAACCCTCTTTATAGTCGGGAAGTAGGTCAGAAAGAAGAAGGCTGCTCCATTGCGTACATCGCAAAACCTTTTGGAGACATTTTCGTAGATTCCTGACAGCTGTCAACTGTGGGACTTAGTTTCAGTAGTTACAGCATAGTAGATGACTGTGAGGAATTGAGGTTGATCATGCCGGAGCTATCAGCTACAGATGGTGACGGGCCAACAATAATATGAAATTGTTTAGTGGGTAAGATTCGTCAAACGTTTTGGTCGGAATAGAACTTATGACGACTGGGGCCGACATTGCTTTTTCTTAACAATTTGATTTACTTTGAAAAGGATCGAAGTTTCTCATTTTTCTGGTGAACAGGCGAGGATTTCACAGTTGGAAATGGAAAGCACTGCTAACAAATCAAAACGAAGGAAGATTCATCCTCCTTTTTTCTTAGAGAATTGATGAAGAAGAATTTAGCAAGGAAAAGTTCCGGCTCAGAAATTCTTGTCACATTCGCGTAGGAAGGTCGAGATCTGTTGCTCTGCTTCAGATGGTCGCACTCCCCCCCCCCCACTTTTTGAATACCAGTTCCTATTATGTCCTAATGGATGTGATTGCATTACCCTCACATAATCGACTGAGTGACAGAAAGACTCCTACTTAGGACGATATTTTCGTCGGACATCATCACAAAATCAGTGGGTGTTTTGTGTTTGAATTTTTACTTGTTTGTAATTAAACAAAAAACGTTCTCATATTTTTTTCCAGAAAGGCATCCATGAATTTGTCGAAAACTGCTACTATAATACTTCTGATCACTGTCCAACTCTTGTTCTTAATTCCTGGGATAGCCATGATGAGATACTTCAGGGATCTTCTTCCTGAATTGCCCACTCGGTTTTCAATCATACCCTATGTTTTTTACTCCATAGAGGTGAGCAGCTATGTATGGTTCGTCTATCTTTGGATCCCCGTCAGGCAGCTTCGTCCTGTGTAGAAAAAGACGTTTTGCAGGTGGCTGCTGTGTTTCTCGTTGGACTCGCAGCTGTCGTAATTTATGCTGATGTCGTTTTTCCTCTAGTAATGCTCTCATCTGCAGAAATCTTGAAATGAGTGTTTTACGTTGAGGTACGAATAAATCTGGGTTAAATAGTATGAATACAGTAAAGCTTTGTTTATGAGAAACTACTCTGAAGCGAAAATCCTAGGTATTCATTTACGTTTTGTAGTCAATGCATTTGTTTATACACCAAATTCCTAGGCGTATGTATGTGAAAAAATGCCCTTTCTAAAGCATGGATGCATAGATTACAGAAACTGAAAAAATGGTTAGCTCTCGAGTGGAGATGCTTAGGCTGTCAAAATCCGAAAACGTGCCTACACCGCGAAACCGAATAATGGTTAGCTCTGGAGTGTAGATGCCTAGGCCTTCAAAACCCGAATACGTGCCTACACCGCGGAACCGAATAATGCTCAGTTTTCTAGTAGAGATGCCTAGGCCTTCAAATTCCCTTAGGCCTGCCTAGACGGAATACGCACCTCTTCGCACCTCCCTTTCACCTGAAAATGCCTTGGCATTGAACTAAGACATTTTCAGATGAAAAGGACGTGGAATGCGACATAAACAAAGTTACAAATAGTGAACAACATTTACTTCTTCTGAAAATGGCAACATCCTAGAAGTAAACATACATGCATGACGATAAACAACAAAACTTCATCACTTCAAAACAGCGGAGATGAGGAACTGAATTGAAGAAAACACCAAAAAAAAAACTTTAAAAAATAAACTTCAACTTCAGACTTCAATAGCATTCATGACTGAAAGAGAACAAAACTTGAACGAAAATAAAACTTCAACATAACATATTAGGCTTCAAGAACAGATCATCACTACAAAAGAATGAGAACAAAACCTAAACGTAAAGCATGATCAATAGTGAGGAACCGTGTGGAGAACCGTGAGTCAGAGGCAGTAAATAAAGTGAATCTTCACAAATGAGCTTGAAAATAACGAAAACAAAAATACCTGTGCTAGACGAGGTGGTGGGCATTTATGTACACTGTTAACAGTACACTGTGGAAAAAGATTTTTCTATTCTTCCGGATCTTGCTGGTCCGGGCCGGTCCCTTCTTCATCCTGGAGATCTTCTTCGGCTTTTTTGAGCTGTCTTCTATAGATTTCTCTGAACAGATGTGATTAAGTTTTATACACTGAGAGAAAGAGAGAAAGAGAAATAGATAATGTGAAACTCACAAGGCGGCCTGGATGCTATGTAGAATGCCTGCCAAGTGCCATGAAGAAAGAATGCCAAGTGTCCTGAAGAAACTGTGACCCACAAGGCAAATGAGCGACTCGAAATCATCACAGCGATCAAGAAAGTGATTTTCGAAAATCAGTTTCTTGATTCGCAGGCATGGAAACTTTGCAAAACCACAGTTGCATCATGCTACATGATGCAACTGTGACCCACGACGCAAAGGAATAACTCGAAATTATCATAGCGATCAAGCAACTGATTTTCGAAAATCAGTTTCTTGATTGGCAGGCATGGAAACTTTGCAGAACCACAGTTGCATCATGTTTCATGATGCAACTGTGGTTCTGCAAAGTTTCCATGACGCAAATGAATAACTCGAAATCATCACAGCGATCAAGAAACTGATTTTCGAAAATCAGTTTCTTGATTGACAGGCATGGAAACTTTGCAGAACCACAGTTGCATCATGTTTCATGATGCAACTGTGACCCACGACGCAAATGAACAACTCGAAATCATCATAGTGATCAAGAAACTGTTTTTCGAAAATCAGTTTCTTGAACTGGGAACAAGGAAATTTTGGAAAACCACAGTTGCATCATGTTACATGATGCAACTGTGGCGTTTGAAAACATAGCGATGTGTCTTCATCATGAAACATGATGAAGACACATTTATAGTGTGTTTCACCAGAGATGATAGCTGCGAAGACAGCGGAGAATTAAAGGACGCGAGAAAATGTGCGGCGATTGGAGAGGAATTATGTAGAGAGAATCAGATTATCCGCGCGGATACTAAACTATCCTCACGTTTGGAACAGACCATAACAAAATGTAGAATTTCGAAAGTGGCGGAAATTACTGGCGGCTGCGAGGTGTGTCGCCCGCATCAAACATGGGCGCGCAATTTGAATTTTCACCCAATAAGGCCTAGAAAGACTACCAAAGCAGAAAAATGGCCATGAAGGACCACGGCTGCATTTTTTCACGCCTGCGTGGTGTTTCTACAGTGCAAAATCTCGCGCATGACGTCACGCAATTTTGCGTACTCGCGGATAATGCCTTGTCGACAGGGCCAAAACCCCAACGGAACCGAAAAAATGCCTACAATGTTCCCATTCGCAAAGAAATGCGTAGTAAAACTGCGCTAACTCACAAATGCCTTCGAAAAATGCCCAAATTCAGAAAACTGCCCGGGGAAACAAGCTTTGCTTGAGAGTGACTAGGATTTTCGCTTCAGAGTATTAGGCTATAGATAAAACTATAGATGCGCATTTTTGCGTAAAACGGATTTATTCGAAATGCGATAGTCGTACGCCTCAATCAAAGTTATATCAACAGTTACCATCAGTTAGCGTATCTCATCCTCCACACAGGAGACGAGGTTCCTTCTTGGTGAAGTCACCGCGCTGTGAGTCTGAGCAGTATCCGAACCGCGATTTTCTTTTCACGGATTTGCACTTTTTCCCGCAAAGAAAGCTTCTTAGCCAGAGTCGTGTTGAAGCCTGGTAGTGGTAAGTCTGCGCTACTTGGCGAACTAAAGTGGGCTTTCCACATTCTTTCGTCTATTGTTTGTTGGGTATTTGACAGCACGTGGGGCTGGATCTGATCGTGGAAATTGGTCTGGTTTACAAGGCCCAATTTTCGTGAAAGGAAGAAGTATGCTCACCTGAGAAGAATTCAGCACTCAGTCTCGTTCCCTCGCTTCTATACGGGAGTAACCGAGTTTAGAACCGAATTACTTTGCTATTCTCTGCTGAACACCAGCGATTTTATGAATGTTTTCCTAATATTCTGTTCTCTTATTCGGTAGTAAACATGCTGAAGGAAAGTTGCAGTATAGAATAGTTTGTTTGATTTCTTCTGAAATTTCATGACTTCAGTCGGGAGACTTCCAAATTAAAAAAAATTGGAAATTGACGTTTTCAGGCTGTTCACGTACCCATAAGTGCGCAATGAATTTTAAGATGCTACAAACTACTATAGACGATAAGCTACTGAAGATTTCCAATGACACGTTGATGAAGATGAAAGATGCATTGCACATACATAGTTTTACACACTAATACTATCGGATATCGCAGCTTCATCTTTGAAAAATCACCAATCTACACATGTGTGTGGATAAAAACTTTCATAGGAGGTGTTCTTGAACATATTATAAGGAATACCATGGAGAGAAGAATAAGTATTGATAGATCAGTCTCATCAGAAACTTTCGAAAGATAGCTAACTTGAGAGCTGCAGAGGCACAGTTCATACTTCAAAAAAAAACGAGAAGGAATTCAACATGAGAGCTTGTTTCCGTGTTTTCTTATTATTTTTCTGCTATTTACGCCTTCTCACTCCATCTTGTGATGGCATCTGCTAAACTGCGGGACAAACGCAAAAGTGGGCGGGGTTGTCGCGCCTTATCCTGCGTGTGACCTGCCGTGATCCTGCCGCTGGGATGACAGGCGCATGACAGGTCGTCCTGCAGCGCTAGTACTAGCCGCCTTAATAGTGGTGCCTAACAAGCATTACTGAAGACGTATTAATCCAGAATAAGTATCATGTTCGATTGCATTGAAACAATTTTAAACCTTCTCATGTAGGATAAAAACACAATGGATCCAATGGCTACAAAAATACTACAAAAATGAGTTCTCTGGATGCGTATACGCTTCCAGAGCCAGCGCTCGGTGATACAGACGGTCGTGGCAAGACGGATTCACCCGTCCTCGCCGCGCCGGCACGCAACCGTATCCTACGCATCTCGTCTGGGCAGTCGTTACACTGGGCCACAGTTTCAACCGGGCCTCAGCTGGCCAGACAAGTCCCGTAACGCTCATCTGCTCTCCGCCGCAGCGGAAGCAAGACTAAGTTCCCGAAGCCGTTTGCCGGCTTATATACACCTCGTTTGCCACGTGGCAATGGAGAAAAAAAACAGGCTGCAGGAATACTTACGTAAGTTCTGCGTCATGCGTGCTCACAGCAGGTTTTGCTGCTCCATCCACACCTTCAGCAAGTATTCTTGCTCTACCCAGGACTATCTGCTGAAAGCCTGCATCGGCTGAAAGTAGGCGGGTTCGCCGGCGCTCCAAACGCCTGAATGTCTAAGAGAGTAGATCGGAGATCCTTCCTAGTCCTAGAGACCAGTCCTAATAATTGACAGACAAACGGATTTTCGTGTTTTCATCGCGGAGGGACCTTCTCAACCGTCTCATGCTGTTACCACTTTCCTCGTCCAGGTCTCGCCGCGATTCTGCAGCCACGTAATCCGTCTCTTTTCGAGGAGTGTAGGTTCATGCCTTCTGATACGTACAACGGCGCATTTAATAAACAAAATCATCCGAGATACGACACTGCTTTACTATTTGGTAACGACTTCCCGGACAATAAGTAGTGTTTTAACTAACAAATCTACATATGTACAGCATAGCAAATCACAACATCAACGCATATATCTATAGAGCAAAGATCGTATCTGAACATTGTAAGGAGCGTCAATATACAAATCATGTTGACACAGTGCAAAATATCCTAAAGAACATACAAATTGTGTCTGAAATAGTTCGAGTATAGCTGCACATTTCCAAGTCGTGTTTCCCCACGTGAAAACACGAGAACGAACCCACGTCATCGCCTCCTTGTGAACGGTTCTTTAATGCGATCTAAGTAAAAGTAATTACTAAGTACACACGGTGTACTTCATGAACAGCGGAATGATAAATGTTGGGTAATCGATTTCGGGTGAAGCGACAGTTGAGGAACTTTGCAAACTTGTCAGTTGGGCTATTTTTCACGAGTTTGTACAGGATCACGGGGATGTTCACTTCATTTTCAGGAATATTTTTTCTTCTGATTTCTTCTGAACTCCTTTTGCATAATAGCTTTTCTGTCGGTAGAATGGGGAGTGCTTCGCCTCTCTCATCATTTCGGTAGGTGGTACTAGCACGGCGTTCTGTTGAGTGATCACCTAGGCTACGGGTCGTATGCATCATTGGAGGGTAGACGTATTAACACGAAACAAATTTACCCATTATTGACACGGGCGTGAAACATTTACCCTGGGTAATCTCAATGATGTGTATAGGCCAGCAGCTCAATCTTTACATGCGGCCCCCTCATTTTTCACGAGGCCAAGATCGCAGTGAGGGGTTCAGACGAGGAGATTTACATAAAACATATATGCGAATAATGTATTAGATGTATTCGTGCTCAATGACCGGACTTCTAATAACTCCAGATTTTGCATGTTCGAAAGATAGAGTTTTCCTTATCCGGTTTGTAAACGTTCCCATGTTTTCAATCTACACACTCGAAAATTTAAATCATCTGTTTGCTTCTAATTATAATCTCCATATTAGGTTGGTCCGAATTTCTTGCAATAAACTTTACACTTTCTTCCACATTCAAAGTATACATAAATCTTCGTGGAGAAAACCAGGTCTGCAAACCTCAGAAAATCTAGATTTTTAGAAAACGGCCAGTGTTCTTATTTAAAGAGATTTTTTCTTAGTCGAATCATAAAGACGTCCAAAGAATCTTGCAATGAACAATTTCTGCGTCCATGGCAATATTGGTTTCATCGCACTAAACTGTTCATATTGCACAACTGGGAGTATTTTCATAAAGACTCAATACGTTTAAGATTTCTTTAGATTCTTCATCTCCTAGGCCAGCTGAGTCTGAACCTTTTCAAGAAGTTCCAGAATTCTGCGCATTGTTTTTCGCATGGATGATTGGCCCCTTTGGAATTCAAACCGCATATCTTCGCCATTTCCTTGCCTGCCTAGATGCTGCAGTTCCGACAATGTCTAATATGTCGACGTTTTTATTGTGGAAAACCATCGCTCTGAACAACGTTTCTTGCCGAAAACGACCTTTTCATACCACTGGAACCGAGTTTCTGTGTTTGACTAACCTATAAATTAGCACCTTCCATGGAGGAAATTGCAATGAAATAGAGCCTTTTGTTTCAGGTAATGAACAAAGTGTTGATGATTAGTTCTGAACGTTAATAAAGGAATTACTTCCAGTGATGAATCACATATACAATCTTTGCTGTTGCTTTACGGAAGATTTTTAATGTTGTCTGTTGGGTTAGGGACAAATTACTATGTGGTTCTTCCTTCACTTGTGAAATTCCTGAGAACGCTTTTGAGCTTTGCATAGGTTGTGGAGGAAAGGAAGAATGTGCACCGCTGAGTATCTGAACTCTATGATGGATGAATAAGCATTTTGAGAAGTTTAGCTGTTCGACTCTTTGTAAGAATGTTGACTGTAGGAAACGAGGTTTTTCTAGTTTTTGGTTCGCAAGACTCGTTGACTAAAGTTAAGCTTAAAATAAACAGGATTGTTATGCGAATGTTCTTAAGATTCGAGAGAGATTTAATGACAGTTGATGACAGCGGTATACTCGCAGTTGAAGACAGCCACCACGGAAACTTCCCTGTTTGAGAATTTATAGAATATCTATGCTTCGATGGAGACAGCACACATATATTATGATGAAAGATGAATGAGATCCAGGAAATCTTGTTACTGCTTTCGTTTTTTTTTCGAGTACGCCGGCAGGTGTTTCGAGGTGCTCTTGTGGGTCCTGCTGTGAGATGAGAATCCAGCCAGCCAGGTGTTTGACTAGAGGGTAACGGTTACGCGTAAGCTAACGCTTCCTTAAAACGGCGAGCTCTACAAGATGGCAGTGTTCTCATTATGATTGGAATATTATTGTACCAAGTTATGATGAGTATTTCCGCAAGTACATATTCCATCATTTCTCGTGTTTTTTTTTTTGTTCGCAACTGGGGCTTACGTGCCACTGTTCGCATGGACGCAACTTTCAGAAGCGAAAAGTTTTGTAGGTGCAATCTTAAGTCGTACGAACAGTTCAATTTTGATAAGTTTTTTAAATTTAAAAAAAATCGTCAGAATCAAAGCCAAGAAAAAGTGGAATCACGGAAAAAATAAAGGACATTAATTTCCAATCAACCAGTAGCTTCACAAGACAAGTATGTAGTCCTATGCGAAACTTTGTTTAAATGTAGTTTCCCTCGAAAAGATTCGTCGAGGCATCAAAAAGTTACGGGATCGGATCGTACAAAGAATGCAAACACGTGGAAAAATTAGCTGGAGAAATCTGTATGTAAGCTAGACTTGAAAAAGAATTAAATTCAGAAACATTTATCCTCGAAGAATTCTTCTAAAAGTTCAGATGTGATTTTCTCTTAGACGTGGATCGCCTTAATCAAGCCGTTGGCTTGAATTCCGCCCAAACCTATTTACAAAGTAAGGGAGGATTTCGAGTAAAGTCTCGAGATTCGCAAATCATCATGGATTTCGCGAGGCTTTTACACCACACTGACAGCAGATAATCATGAAAATAAAATCTATGGGACTTAGCCTACAATCTTCCAAATGTTTTTTTTTTGCT
>JARK01001587.1:35769-73086 GCA_000688135.1 Ancylostoma ceylanicum
CCCCCCCCCCCCCCCCACTCGCGACCCGGTGCTGTTTCTTGTCACGACCGTGGACTTTGTACCGTCCCGTTTACGGTGCCGCCACGATGTATCTACACCTACCTCTCTATCTGCAGGGACCGCCCCATCGCAAATGCCTCCTGCACATTATAAATAGGTAGAGCAGAGGTCTCAGGCTACTCTGGCTGTGAAAACACGCGACGGTCCTTCCAGCACGTGCTCCACTCGATGCTACTTTGTTTATGCTTCATAAACAGCTGTTTGAGCATTCTTACTGATTGTTCCTCTCGACCGTTGGTCTAGTGCAGTTGCAAACCCGAGACAGACCTCCTGAATCCTGACTTTTCAGTTACTCCCATCCAGAAATGTCTTCGATAATTCCACGAGTCGCGGTCCGACAGGCCAACAAGTTCCCAAAGCCGAACAATCCCTTCATGAGTGCTCAAAGGTGGGTGATTCGCTCGCTTATCCTTGAGAGAAAGACTAAATTGGACCGTTGCAGTGAAGCCCAGCCTCCACAAGGTGACCATGTCAATCCGTTGTTGAAGCCAGAAACGGTTGAGGCAGCTCCGCTGGAGAAGGAGTCAGAATTCTCGATCACAAAGTTCTTCAGGATGTCCTGGACGCAGCGCCTCTCCTCCGAGAACGAGTTCGTTGCTTTGATTCGGTTTCGTTTGATCAGCGAGCTACTTCTGCTGCTGAATCCACATCATGTACTGGGTGTGGAGGCTTACTTCTAATGTGGCTATTGAGAATCATACTGGTAGCAGTTCGATCAAAACTTCATTGGATAACTTTTGTGGATTTGAGTGTGCTTGGCTGCTCTGCACTGATTTCTATTGCGTTTCCAGATCCCTCGACCAGATGCTGATAAGAAACATCCGAGCGCTGATGGAAGAAGAACGAGATCGTCAGATGGCGTTCGAACGGATGTGTGGCACGCGTCTGAATTACTAAATCTGGCCTGGTCTTCAGTTTGCACGTCCCCCCGGGGGACACAAAAGGCGAAACACATCGACCCCCCACTATCGATCCTCTACAATTACGCGATTTGCAGTTTGCGTTTGTCTAGTGCGGATTTGTGGAGTAGTAATTCTTTCAGCCGCAACTCTCTGTCATCACAGTTACTCAGATGTGTGTTCTCATCGATCAATTTGTATTTGTTCTATTGCTTGTACATACACAGCTACGGCTAAACGACAACTTTAGCGATTTTTCTGCCAACGCATGGTCAGTGCCTAGTGCCATAATGTGTTCTCATTGCTCATATTTTTCTATTGCTCTTGTATTTTTCCTCACTGTGCTGTTCTCGGATACTAAGCCATCCTTTGTTTCCCGTTGTTAATGCTCGGATGTTGGAGATGAATAGCTGCAGATATGGGTATTATTTAATCAATAAAACTGAAAAACATTCTCATGTTTAAGCTGTTTTAATTACGTTCCGGGAGAAAATTGATGGAGGGAATCAAGTTCTGTGTGAAAAAAACGAGGATTCGAGGAATTTAAGGGCACAGCCATTTGGTTGTTTAAATGCGTCCGGGCATTTCTGCACGTTTTCCAGCGTACTTTTTACGGCCACTACATCACTTATGAAATAAACCCTGCAAATCTAACTAAACGATTTTGTTGACGATCCCGGTTTTTTTACCTAATTCCATTGAATATGCATTATGGATCTCTGAATATTGTTGTACTACTGATTAGAGTCGCTATAAATCCGAGCAACTCCATGTAGAATCAGATTTTCTGTGAATAGCGACCTCCGCGTTCACCCTTACTCTTCCAAGAACCTTTACAAGTAGTTATCCTGGATTTTGAGCGTTTTCTTGTAGACTTCCGTGTCCGAATTCTCTTGAAAAAGCTAAACTTCCTGAGAGACCACAGCCCTCAAAGACATTTTTACTCGCTTCCTTGGTGCATGAATTCAGGAAATATTTCGCCTAAAGAAATGTTGATGTGAGCGCCTCCACACATGAGCTTCTGGATTTATCCGTGGATTCACATTTGCCTATGAATCCACATGATCACAGCTGCTCACTTTCAATCTAAGCGTTGTATCATTACACACGTGGTCGAAATATGCATAAACATCCTATATATTCATAGGAAACCTGGCAATTGTTCAATAGACTCGGAGCGATGTCCTGGATACTTTGTTCTGGATGAAATTTCGCGCGCGAAAGGAAGTGAAACTTTGTTTCCACTGCTGTTTAGGGGTAGCGACCATCACAGCAGTAAAATATGTGCTTTGCCGAAAACATTCAATTGTTGAGATCGTGTAGACATAATCCGGGGTTTTCATCGTTTCATCCGAATGCAGTAATTGTTTTGGTAAATCCTCTTTCATATATCGAATGCTATACATTTTTAGAAAGCCTATTTTTATGCCCTTTCCCACGTAAATCATTGAACACAGAGCAATGGCTGGCTGTGTGTGTATCCATGCTTTTTTCCTGGATTCTGCGTGGTTCAGCCATTTTGCTAACCAGAAGACAGCAGCGACATAAATGCATTTGTGACATTTTTACTGTGTGACATTCAGTTTATAATTAGGTTTTGGGGAGAATTCATGCCTCCAAACGGCGGAATAGTTGCAGTTTCATCGAAAAACTGTTTCTTTTTTCGAAATTCTTCGCTTCGGTCGTACGCACAGGCTCCGGAAGTGCTTCTCTTTGTGCTGCAGGTGATAATATACGAATGTGATTCATCTATAATGATTAACTTACTTGTAACTTCTTGGTAAAATGAGAGAAAGCGGGTTGGCCCTACTGCTCACATTCTCCGTCCTGCGAAAACCAACATTTGAACTCACAGAAAATAAATTGCCAGTGAAATCGACACGCTCCCAAGAAAGATGAATGGGGAAATTGAATTTTTCTGGAAAAAAATCCATGCAAGTATCCGGAAGGAGAATGCACAGAAAACCACATGGAACGGCCCCTGCTTACCAATGACGATTTTTGAGCTTTCCAACAATATATCAATATATAGTAAACCTGCAATAGATAAGAATAGACACGGTAAGGCAAAAATATGCTTCCTCCACTGCGTAAGCACCTGCTAATTTCTTTTCACAAGGAAAATTTCTGGAAAAGGGCTGACGAAAACAAGAAGGAGGTCACACTGTCCCAAAAGCATAAACAGCAGATGACTGTACAGTCCTCTGAAAGAGGGTGTGGAGAGTTACACCTGGAAAAGGAGGAGCGATCGAAGGCTACTATTGGCCGGTTGCGTCAAATCACAAATCGCAGAGCTGGACCACGCCCCCTCCCCCAGGTATAACGCTTCACAGCCACAGCCAGAGTAGAACTTCCCATGACAGCGGAATCGCTGCGGGACCTGGACAAGGGATGCAGAGAGAAAATGCTCCAAGTGAGAGGCTCGAGTAGGTCCCGGCACGATTCTGCGACCGCGACGCTATGAAACCGCACGCGCAATCCGTCTATCGTTTCGATAAGGATTGTAACTTTGGTGAAATAAGACTCTGGAAACTTTGCATAGGAATATTCCGTGTAAACGCTGGACCATTTCCGCATAAGCTACTCTACAGGTATTTCCTCTAAGAGAAGAAAATCCTAAATAGCTCAGTGTTTATCACTAATTTCCATAGTGGCCCATTGATATCGTGGAAATTTCCTACAGATTCCATGTGGGTGTAGGTCATAATGAGGTAAAGTGGGGCAAATCGTTCTTTTCTGATTCGTTCAACGTTCGAATGGTCTAATCACAGAAACACGGCCCGTCCTGTTTCGCCTCATCATGACCCACACCCCCGAATTTACTTGGAAAAAACGTTGAACCAATCAGAAAAGAACGATCCGCCCCATTTCGCTTCATCATGACCTACACCCTAAATTCGGCATATTCTGGTTAAATTCGTAGGATATTCCTTTTTTTTCTGCTTCATTCCACGCAATCTCTCAAATAGAAATTTGCTTGGTAGGACTCTGATTGGAACATCCTTGGTAGGATTCGTAAACCTTTCGAGGAAGGTTCTAAATTATCTGGAAACTAGACGAGTGTCTCACTCGAAATCTCTCCATTTTGTCCGAAAATTTCGTCACCGAAAGGGGAAGGAAACAAAAGTTGAGCGCACAGGAGTACAGCTGTTTTTGTTAAAGGAATTCGGGAAAAAAGTCCATCCTGGACAAATGGGGTAGCAGTAATTTCTATGAGAACTTTTATGAATTCTGCTGCTAGTCCAGAACCATTGGAGTTTTGACAGTACAAACTAATTGCGTTGGTGTACTTCCTGCTGTTTCCATGAGCCACAGTAAGGCCATTTCAATCGCAGAGGGAGCAGTTTTACTGGGATTTATATCCAGAGAAGCTGCACTTTATTCGTGCTCTTCTCGTTCTATTTCAGTGCCGTTCCACTGATATTATTGTCGAGGCATAGTCTAACTGCGATTCATCGACGCGTCTCTTCCTTCCTTAAATCTAAATCCACTTTCGCAGCTGATGTTTGGGCCTGCTGCATCAGCTTCCTGCATAACATAAATATCGACTACGCTTTCTTTAATTCCTCGTATTAGAAAAGCGCTTCTGTGGATTGATCCGGAGGTGATCTCGAGTTGCTACTCAGTTTTACATTTTTGCTTTTCTTTTCACTTTCTATGTTTTATAGTTGAATTGTCATTGCGAATTCCATGCATATTTGGCGTAGATTTTGCCTACTCCGTGTTTGTTCTGTGAGACAAGGATAACTAAAATAGTACTGAAGTATAATATACACTGTTAACGCGCGAATTTGCCCTTTTGTATTTGTGCTGGTCAAAGTCGTATATTGACAGTGCTGCGGAGCCAGCCCCTGCCTCCTCATCCCTCCTTGTTTTCTCTCTTTTTTTCCTTCACTCAGAGGAAAACTCGAGCACTGAGTGGGTGCTTTTCCAGAATTTGTCGGAGCCTTCGAATTTGCTTGGATATGTGACAGAAATTATACCTCATAGGTCAGCGGTACTTGTCGGCAAGCGGAACTTCCTCACGCATTCAGACACACGTCTCGTACGCTCCTACTACGAATCGTACCTCTAATCGTGCACTTACTAATTGAAATAGGACAACTATCCTTGACAAAGCGATGAAATTCATCCACAAGCGCCTATCGATTGCTGAACTTGTACCGCCCCCCTCTACAGCAAAAAACCTGCCTCACCAAAATAAATTGTTTTCATTGCAATTATTAATCATATAAAGCGACCACACACTATTACGGGTGTTTACTAGTAGTGATGGGGAGACGAGTACACCGCTCTCTACTCGGCGGCAGCGTCATCAAAACAAGCGATTTTTTGCCGTGATTGTAGGGATGATTGAAGGTTCGCGTGTGCAGCTATTGGTGTCGTTTCCAGAAAAAGAACAAACGCATGAACGCTAGCACGTAAGGCACATCACATCTCACCGCCTGGAATATCCTCGGACTTCAGATGATCCCATTCTATTCGTATGAAACGTTCACGCATAGCATATTGACATTCTGTAAGTACTCCAGAACTTTGCTCGTCTTTTTATCCGGCGATGGATGAAGCCTTTGAGCCTCATCGTTCTGGACGACGACGCATTGACATTCCGTTTTGCCCTCAATTCCCAATCCGAGTGTGTTCTTGACTTCTATTCTGCTAACGTCGACGTACATCCCGTGACAAATCTGTTGTGCTAAGGGAAAAATCCCGAAACCAGCCAACATTAGCTCGCCATTCAAACCGCCAGCAGCTTGTTACACACCGATTTTGGCAATGCACGATCTATTTACGCTTCTTCGAATTCTTCTCATCCTGGAAGATTCTATAGAGTCTGGAGAGCGAGTACTGCAGCAGTACGGCTGATTTTCTTGTAAATGATCGGGGCTCTGAAGTATTTATGACCCGGGGCTCACGCAACCTGCCATGTTACTCGAGTGAAGGTCCAGTAGTCCTTGCGCAAATCGTGCCATGTTTATTCAGTGCTCCCGGAGGCAATCTCATTGGTTGGAGAGTCAGCGAGAGGCTTTGATTGAAATGTCTCGTGTTTGTTCTTCGCAACCTAGTTTAGTTTTTCGATAGGACCACGCCATCCCGGGCACGTTGCCAGCAGCCGCCTCGGCTCTCCATCCGAGCCGCCGCGATCCACGGATCAAAGAACATCGGATTTGTGCACTCCGCCTGCCCTTTCTTCATTGCCTGGAATGGCAAGGTGTCGCACAAAAACACTATCCATTAGGGAACGCTATTCTTCGGCTATTCCATAGATCAGCGACGATCCGCCACTGCGTTGTGAATATGACTGTTGCACGAGGAATGGATGCGGATTAACTGGCATATTCCTTCGATAACTGCGTCATGTTGTCACACAGACTACAACCACAGCCCCACGCACGCCGACTGACGCGCACGTACGGATGCGTGTTTTCGTCGTCCGGACTGTGGCCGTCGAAAGTTCGCTGCACATCGCCTCAAGAGCTCACCACGACTCACGCGCGAATCCACTTTGCGGTCCTTATTCGTGATGAGCACGGCCGATCTCATCTTCGCAGTACCCCCGCACAACATCGCTTCTATACAGCGGAAACTCCGCGTCCAGCTTGTGATTCCTCTTTCGTTACATCGATTCTCTTCTCCGTTTTCGTTCTGGCGAAGTTGTTTTGGTGTCATTCGAGCTAAGTGTGATGTGCGTTAAGGTGTAGAATTCATGCCGAACGGCGAGCATAAATACGGGTGTCACTGCTTCTTTCCATATTTACTCTCATGGCCAGCAGTTCCCGGCCTGTTTGAGTTCTGCTGTCGAAAAACGTGCAGCGAACGAGCCGAAACGTGCGCCACTGTGCCGGTTGCACGTACGCTTCCGCCACTGTCCATCGCTACCCTCATGGTTGCCGGCGTTCCTCAAAAGTAATGTGAGAGCTTCGCAATCCCAGCAAATGCAGTACATGCGTTCTCGGAATGAGCTTCGGAAATGGCGCGTTTCAATTACTGCGCTTTGCACGTGGTTTTTTTTTCTGCTGTGTCCATTTCTGTTCAGAGGAATGCGAACAAACATCCAGCGATTAGCGATGCCGGCTGGTCCAGAAGCACCCGGCAATTCGTCCGAGTTGTGGTCGCCGAGGCATGATCAATCAGTGTATATTTGTGTGGGAGCGGGGGAGAATTTCTGCTCTCAAGACAATTTACTCTAATTACAGCGCTTACACATGCACTCGTGGTACTCTATGCTTGAGCAGCGGATTTGCATGCATCTGGGCGAGCGTCTGTAATTCGAAGAAAATATGTAAACCTCGTTTCACAATGCATAAATAACACTTCAGCTGCGTTAGGTAAAATTCGTCACTCGACGCTGTTCCTCACCAACGCTGGCAGCGTCCATGTTTAGCCCCGACGTCATTCGTGCCCATCTTTTGCCAGGAGCATCCCCCATTCTGAGCAATAACCTGTAATCCAAGAACTACTACGCCCACGTAATTCCGGGCAATTCTCGGATATTAGCAAGCGCAGCCATAAATTTACTTGCACGCGGAATTGGGCTGCAATGATGCAGGAGCATTTTCCTGCTCCTGCCAAATATCCGCGTTCGTATGCGCTCACCCACAGCACCCGTATCCAGTAGCCCAACTCATGTCTGATGCTGTGCTGCTGAAACTGAAACTCTCCAAGGATCCCGCAATGAGATATGGATGCAGTGTAAGGCGCGGGGCGGCGGCAAAAATCTCGCGAATAATTCAGTGCCCTTTTTTGGACGCACAATGCTGAGAAGAATGATGTTCAACGACAAATGAGGGCTTAGCCAAACTCAGCGGGAGTTCGTTTATCCTCAGACTTGTGCTTATTGTGTGCTCCGCCCGCCGCGTATCTCCACTCTCAGTTAACTGCTCTCCAAGCGAATCTTCTTCGCCCCCCCCCCCGGGTTTGGGCAGTGATTTATTCAGATTTGCATACTTCTAGCCCTTGTTATCGTGCGTTCATCTGCTTGAAGATTTGGCAACTGTAAACGAATTTTCACCTCCAGGTCGTTTTTCCAGAAATTGCTTCAGTTGAGGACTTCGCAAAGCAGTGCCCGTCGAAATTTCCTTCCTTCTCTGACTCACCCTCGCTCTCCACACGGCATTCGCGATGAAGCCGAACATGCGAAAAAGGTCATCCATTTTTCAAGAAGTCGACCATTCATTCACAGTGAGTTTTTCATCTCTCCATTACATCAAATATTAATAGGTGTGCTTTATGGCTTCTCCTTGCTTCGTGGAATCGTGTTAGGATGACTGGAGCATCTCGGAGCTCTCTGGATTATGTTTCTCAATCTTATGCTTGCTCTCTATGTAGATATAAAAAGGAATAGGAAAACAATATATCCAAGTCCTATTTGATTCCTACCTTTGTACGGAGATTATGGACATATTGTGGATGAGACGATGGGCTCTCCGGAACTCATAAGCAGTCAGGGAGGGACCTTCAAATCCAGAAACCAATGCATATGAATGTGAATTTCTAGCCATTTCCATCAAGTCGCTCCCTTTGGGCTTGTTTTCTGCTCATTCTTCATCATTATTTATTATTTATTACATGGGTTAACCATGTGAATACATTACACAGTACAGATACAAGTAATCAACTGATATCATAGTACAAGTATGTCAATATCAAATACTAAGGATTGGTGGGCGGGAAACCTCACGAGTTTGGGTTAGTTGTCCAGGTACTCGCCAATTGCCCTTTTGTAAAGGGAAAGTTTCACTGGCACTCTTTTGTTTTTGCTAAACTTGAGAGACCTTCTTCCTTCTGTGAGACCTGGGCTAGGATCCATGAACGCGCAACTAAGCGAAATCAGGCTAGCTAACCAACTTCCATGTCCTACATCTCCAGGCACTACAAAGTCTAAACACCAACCAATCAGGTTAACCATCACTGGTTAGCTTGGTCATCGTTTCATGGATCTCTGCCCTGAGATTTGCATGATCTTACTACCATTAGTACTAATGGTCTCTACTAGCTATGTCCTTCTGGAACAATGTCCTTGGTAGAATTCCCAGTTTTCCTCGCTCAATTCAAATGAAACGTTTCCTTCTCTTTCATCTTCAGAACGTTTCCTATTGCTTGTTACGTATTTTTGTACCTCTACTTGATCCTGTGATTAATCTTGAATCCAGCAGTTAGTGCTCTTCTCTTTCATATCTTCTCAGATTTACAGAATGCCTCTCTCTCCCTCCATCAAGCGACGAATTTTCCTCGTAAACTCGTCTAACAGCGGCGACAACTGCTTCAGTCCACGTAAAATGGAATTAGCGGCTGGAGTGGGCTGAATCTGGCACATTCTGTATTCGAACGCATTGCAGCTGTTCTCTTGAAATGACTCGTGACAACAACGTTCGCTGGCGATTCTCTGAAACTCTTCGCATGTCGCGCGCCTGTGAAATATGGAGCTTTTGAGATCGCCATTTATCTTGGATGCAGCAATGAAACTCGCAGTAAAAAGCGAAACCAGCAAGGAAACGATGTTTAAAAAAGCTGTTGTGAATAATGTCCTGTTGAGGGTATTGCCCAGAGGACTTTCGTTGTGGATATAACCTCGCAAAAAGCGTTCTCCCTCAGTCTACTACTTACATACCACACATTTACTTTTTACTATTATTGGGGCCAGTTTTGTAAGAAAGATAAACGCAGCAACATGAAAAAAAGGCCCAGTAATTGCTACTATAGCATACTTTACTTAACTAACAAACAGATTACTTTGATTGAAACTATACGGATGGAGAAGAGAGGTAAAGTACCAGGTATAAATGTGCTTGGATGTATATATGTTATAGGTGGTCTGCTGCTGGTGCGGGATAACGAGTACCGGCATTTTGTAGTGTAAAAAATTAGCCATTTCCGGTTCGGAATTCCAACCTATCCTGTGTTACTCTCTGGACCAGTCTCCAATAAAAATTTCCCTCTTCAAGCTTCTACGACTTTAGTTTCTCTGAAGAACTTTCGATGAACGAGAACGATATGTGCCGGTCTTCCGAGTATAAACGTGTCAAACATCAAGCTTTGGAGAAATCGTTATCGTGCCGTGTTGGCCACCTTACAAGGATGACAATGCTTTTTGATTTGGGTGAAATCGTTGACAATGAGCAGAGTTATCGTGTTTTTAAAAATTAGGTGCAATGCCCCGGAACTTTTGCACGCACCTAATAGATCATTTGGAAATCCAGAGCAACTCCTGGTTTATACATGATGCAGGATTTCTCGGAAGAATGCAAGCTGTTATACTCTCAACTTTCTACTTTGTAGACTAAACATTTTTCTGTAGAATATTCATGTACTCCTCAGAGACTCCTAGAAAATTTGAAACTTCAATCTTTACTCCGTCCGCTGATAAGCAGGAGATTTTTGAAGTGCATGTGCCTTATTTTGGTGGTACCTCATGTTGCAAAGTGTCACAGCACTTCCAGAGCTGGCTAATCCACGTTTCTGAACCAAGAGCGGGTAGGTCTCCAGAGCTCTTGCTATCCTCATCATTCCTAGGAAGCCCTTCTCTAAATTATGGAACACTGCTGCTAAATAAGTAGTAAGCGACATAGTTATAATAATGGGAAAGCCTTGATCCTTGCTGGGATGCCCTATTATATGTATATGAATCTGATTGGATAGGATATCAGCTTATTATCCTACCTCTCCCCTATGGAGCAATAGTTTTTTTTTTCAACTGTAGTTTATCATGTAAAGCAGTTCAGGTGGTTAAAAAAAATTAGGAACAAGGGGCAATGAAGAGGTAGCAGCAGAACACATCAAAAATCCTAGAACTAAGACTGGATAAACATGACCTGGCTTGCTTCAGTGCATTCCGCGGACCTCAGGGCTTTTTATGCCCTCCACTTGAGGAGATTTCCTCGACCACTGGCTAATCACGTTAGCCAGTGAGTTCCTCATTCCCCTACAACGAGCCAGTTATCCACGGCTGCGCTATTAGCAAAATAGACAGCCCTATTCTCAAAGAAAACACTGCCATCATTGAGATGACTTGACTTCACAGGAAATTACTTCCCAGACAAAAGTCAATGAATGTGGATGACTCGAAAATGGGATGTACTTCCTCAGTTGACAAAATGGGATGCAAAACCCCGTTCCCTTCCAGATCCTCTCATCTATCCTACCATACATGCCTTCAGCTCAGATAAAAAGCCAACTGCATAACTTCAGTGTGCTGCGTTGACTTGAGTTTCTTTTCGGATATTATACTTGCATATTTATTCGAATGTTCGAATGTCGAATATTTCGAGTATTCGAATGATCGAATAAATTCGAAGATGAGAAAAAAAACTCCCTCGATTATCCGATTCGGTTGAGAAAAAGAGACTTTTGGATACGAATTGCTGGAAAATTGATCGAATGAACTTGTTCATACAAATTATTCATTCGAATTTTCGAATTCATTTTGATAACTGTGCAAGCACATTGGGCAGACATTCTTAACCATAGGCACTTTTTCCTTTTCAATGGTATCAAAAAATCGATAGCAAAGCTTCATGGTGTACATAACTTAATTATACTGCGATATAATTGTAGCTCGTGTCCCATTAAGGACATCTCTGCAGGAAACAAGAGATTCCTTGCACTTCCACTAATCAGTGGTTAGATCTAATTACCCACTGTGAGTTCCGATTATCTCACTATTTTTCACTAATTTCACTTCCATACATATGAATGATTTTCTTCTGAGGACAAAGAGATTTTCAAATTTCTGGATTCTTTGCACACTTCTCCCTCGTTCACTCCCTTTACTTGAAGCTAACCTCAATTTCCTTGAACAAAAAGAGAAAAACGGAAGGAAGATCAGGTGGCCTTCACGGTACTGCTTTCCTTCCTGCCAACGTTGCTTTTTTTCTTTCCTCAATCGGTCTTTTGTAGAAGGTACCCGGTGAAAAACAAAAAGATAAGGATTCATTTTTGATAAGTTCTTGACGTGGATGAATTCGTAGAGAAAAAACTTAAGGTAATTATTATCATCATCTCACAAGAAGCTGAGAAAAAATATATAATATAGGGTTGATCTGAAAGTCTTGCACCAAATTTTACTCTTTTTCTTTGAAAAAAAAATCGGAGCATTATCGTTCACGTATGGAACCCGGTCTGCCCATTTTTATAGCTGAGAACTAGTAGAACATTCTACCAAGTCCTATTGCCAAAAAATTTCAATTCAACACCAAGAAATTCTGCTTCAGAAGATAAATATTGGTGCGAGACTTTGGACTAACCTATAAATTTGTTGGTTTCTTTCTTCACAATGCGATCAGTGGCGTGATTTATGAAAGTTCCCGGGACAATTTTGGTACATCCGTTGTTCTGAACTGGACGGCTTATCCAAGAATAATGAGCATGCTTTAGCCGAGCGACCCAGGAAAATTGGGAAAACTCGCCCAATCTAAAAGAGCGGGGAGCTGGGACCTTTCTGGAAACGTTCCCAGAAAGGATCCCGGCACATGTGCTTTCACCAGGTGGGGATCACCTGTTTCATTCAACATCGACGTTCTTAACCTTTCTTTTCCTAACATTTTTCTTTTACTTTTTCCCCTGTCCAAGGGCCTGTTAAGAGCAGCTTAATTCACCCATTGGAGAGTAATTCTTAACCTTCGCTTCGCCTTCTCGTTTCTAGGAAGCACCTCTGAGCGCTTTAGCGAAAACAGCAGTAGGCATAACATCACATTCTTCAAATACACCGCTCGATCATCGCTCGTGTTCCGGCGGAGACTATTATGTTGTGCTGCGCAGATTTAAGCTCATAACATTACTATTTGTCTTTACTTTGACGTATGAACTTCTGAATGCGCTATCCCGCATAGCTTACGTATGGGACTTCAAAAAGGAGCAAGTATTAATACATTCACATACATATTTGCGGTTGTGCACTCCCAAATGCGATTGATATTGATCGAAAATGACCGTGTCCCAGCCCGTGATTCCAACATCACTCATGACTGGTTGAAAGAACTCAATTTCTCGAAACAAAATACCGTTAGTGAAAGGAAAAGGGACCACCCATCCAAGGCAGCGAGTGTAGTGGCATTGGTTCAACAATAGATTCAACGTACGGGTTTGCATCTTCCTCTAACTAGGGGAGCTAATCATCAATCAATCAATCAATCAATCAATCAATATATAACGAATCACTAAAATCCCCGTTTGAAAATCAGTGTCTAGCGCGCCTTTCTTGCCGCCGCGTGCGTTTTGGCACCGTGGCGCGCAATTGCACGGTAGGTAAAATGTCATTTGTCGATGGTTTTTCCATTTCAAAAATTTTTTATGAGAAAATATGCAATTTCTCTTATTGGTGATTACGACAACCAGAAATTTTCTGCATCGAAGATGGTCCATAAATAACGTTTTATTTTTGCATCAACCTAGTAAAACACATACATAAATATGTGGACGTTGCAAGATCACTGTGATGTTATTCATGCCTTTCTGCAAGGCTTCTAAGTATGCAAAACAAATATTCAGTACATGAAAACAAAGTTAAAATGTGTGGAATCTCAAATATGTATGTACAATGGCGGCCACATATTTAGCACACCCACGATTTTGGCCGACAGAATTTTTTTGCATTTCTCAGCCTTATGATGAGCAATCAAAACCAAGTTCGAGTATATGTTGAGGCACTATGAGGGCTTCTTTCCTGTTGCTTACCATGGGCACAGAGTCCGTTCAAACTGGATTAAAAAAATAAAAGTTCAATTTCGTCAGTTTTCCTGAATTCTGTGTGAAATTCGTGTATCTCGCTATGGAAGGAAATGAAGTGGTGATTCAGATTGAGCATGTTTCCCTTCAACATTTCCCTATAAACGCTTTTAGCGGACTCTATGCACCGGCTGGAGCCAGAGACAGAAACAAGCTTGTCAATTTCGTCAAAAATTTCATATTTATGAATCTTGCAAATAAAGCAAGCCCCGGAATCTTCTTTCTAGTATCTGATTGTCTGTTAGCAACACAAATCGGAAAAAAATCCGCGGCTGGAAATGCCAGATTTATCCTTGGAATCGCCGCGAATCCTTTTTTCACCATTTTTTCACTCATGTTGATTATTTTCGATCTCCCCTTAGGTGAGAAACTGCTCATCGAAACCACTATAGCAAAACACGCAATTATATCGAGTATAAAATCACATTTTACCCAGATCCAATAAAGTCATCTAGGAGAGAAACTGAAACATTTCCAAAAGCACTGCATTTTTGGCTCTCAATGGGGGAAACCCCTCCAGAAGCATTTCCCGGAGCAACAAAGTTGAGGCGGGAAGGAGAATACGATGCCCTATCATATTCTATTGTCCGATGCCCTATCATATTATTGAATATTGTCCTGATAGCTCATTTCAGTTCTGAGATACAGATTTTATATTTTCATCAGTTGATCGCCCAAAATTGGCAGCGTGCTAAATATGTATGTGGCCGCCACTGTATGTTACACTCATAGGTAGAAATGCTAGTAAACCAATAGTAGACGGCTAGACTTGAAAATGTCCAGGGATAGGATTCATGAACGCAAAACCAAGCAAAACCAGGTTGGCAAACCAACTTTTGCATTCTGCGTCTCTCAAGGTTACGTTGTCTATGAGATAACCAATCACGCTAGCCATCGTTGGTTTTCATTTTTTGCGTTTCATGAATCCCCGGCCAGGAAAGTTCGTATCTCTCGGGAAGTTCTTTTAGTACAAACTTCTTCAAGAATTTATTAGATTTTGTGAGGAGAATTCCGTAGCTCCAGGTGAACTGGAACAGGACAAGTAAGAAAACCTATCATCCTCCTAACACATCCTACCCACCCTATTTTATGTGACTATTTATTACCTATAGAATAGATAAATTACAAAACCAAGAAAATCACATATAGCCTCTTCAGATGCAGTGAGGTATTGGATTCACATGTACAAATTTCTTTTCGCTTGCCTCCTGGCATATAGAGATAAGCAGAGTTTCGATGCGGATGTTTTGATATGATGTTTTCGCCCTCGCAAACTTCCCATTTTTCTGTTTTCTCGGCTTTCAGCCTGAGAATTTCCGGTTTTATACGAAACTTCCGCTCATTCCTGCAAACGTGGCCTTAGCAAAGAGTATTTCCGCTAATTGCGCTGTATAAAATGATGTTGTTGACGTCGTCCCACCCATCCTGTAGGTGATCTCTCTCAGCGAAGCTCTTTTTAGCTGTCCCATCCTGTAGGTGATCTTTTTAGCTGTCCACTTCGAACAGCTTCTCGTACATTCATAGCGTACATCTTCTTGTCCATATGCCATTCAATTGACAAAGTGGGGTAACTTTCATAGAGGCATTTTACTACCTGTGCCAAGAAATCATTTCGCCTGAAGCGGTAGTGTTGTTGATCATTCTAAGCAGCCCATCGTTGAAAAGGGAAATGATGAGTCAAACCCAACTCCGACAATCTTTTCACGTTCAGACAAGCACTGATGAGAAAAAGGCTAATGGATCTAAACAGCAAAGCAAGTACTGAAATATGCGAGAAAAATATCCATATCCGGGGTGTGTATCATCATGAGGAAAAATAGAGAGTTACCCAAGCTACATACGGTGAGAGGCACATTGGTCGAACAAACCAATCACAGTGGACTGGTAAGGCCCTATTTTCCCTCACGATTATGCACACCTCCATATCCATCAATGCTAGAACACATCTGACATATTCCACTTGAAACTCATAAATTGCCTGCCTATCTTATTCAAATGAGGCTAATAAAATTCGGCTAAGAATTCTACTACAAAGCGTTAGATAAATGAGTGCATCCCCTCTAGCACGGCTAGCACGTGCTGCTTTGCAGATGCAGACGAATATTCCGTGACATCTGTGAATACGTTCATGTGGCGTTTTCGAACTGCTATTTTTTCTCTTGCCATCCTTGGTGAAGTTTCCAACATTGGTTGGATGCAATGCCTTTACCAAAACTTTATTCAAAAATATTATTCTTCTTGGGTTATACGGCCAACTATCAAGTCGTCGAGTAGGAAAAAGTACTCCGTTGTGTCCTTGTACTCATTTGATGCTGTAACAGCTTCGTTGTAGATTCACAACGTGAATTTTATAAAATATGATTACGGCAGATAAGGTTTGTACGGGTTTCTAATCTGTGATTTGTGTCCGAGTAGTATGATGTTCGATTAGATAATGCATTTCTTCGGAAGCAACCCTCGATTCTTCATCCAGAGGCAAGATTCATAAACGCCACCACGACGGTAGTAAGCCACCCATTGCGCGATAGCGGACGCGTTTTCCGGGTAAAAATGTGTGTAATTTGTCCTAGCGACTCTTCTCGGGATTTCTCTGCCAGAAAGAGGTAACAGTAAAATAGCAGGATATATCACACTTCACCTTAAACGATCGTGCACTCTTAATGAGCGAAATGCTAAAATCCAGAAGAACTTCCAGGAATTGCGGCACAGGTCTAACAGTGAGCGTGAAGTCTGTCCTGGATGAAATGTATCCCTTCCACAGGACTACTAAATTTAAGCACTTTTTCCTGGCACTGCAACAAACGAGGCACAGATCCCGCGAGTGTGTTCACCATTTTTAGTCATGTGGATCACGAAGAGAATTAGGTGTCAGGGAAAAAAGGAAAAAAACTTGAGTTTTCTTTATCGTCTTGCACTTTTTACTCGATGCTAGCTAGCTCGATGGAATTGGATTTTCTGAACGGTTCCATACAAGTTCCTAGTGAATAGTAAGTAAGTGGAATACTTTCTAATGTTACACAACATATCACCAGACAACGAGTAGCAGGAGAACGACATCAGCAAAAAGGGCATGAAACTAGGATTTCACATCTCCTCAAGCACTCATATCACCGTGAATCCATACGGTTTGGCGAGCCCAACACTTGCTCGATTCACGCTTCTGCTCTCGGGAGTTCTGGCAGAAGACAACTCACGAAATTATTCTAGTACTCATAGAGGTCCCAGTGATCCACAGAAACAGAAACTACTACATTGCATACTCCTATTACATGAAGTGTATAATAGCTACTTAGAAGTCCAATTCAGATTAGACATCAATAACGAAGGAGGAGTGAGAATAGATCGTGAGAGAAGAAGTTATTTTCACACTTTCCGGTTACGAGACTAAGAACTAGACCGGTTGTGTGACTTCCTTGGTGCCCCCGGGTGTTAAACCTTTTCATCAGTAGTTCCCATGTGATTTCGCTACGGTTCTACAACTTGTCGTTGCTCCCATACTCCCCGTGGAGTATACCACTTTCGGTTCCATGATCGTGTCGGCCCTCGTTGTCGTACAAAGCTGAAGCTACGGAGGTGGCCTACAGTCCGGAAAATTTTCGAAGGCCCCGGGTTGTCGAGGTGCTAGTTTTTTTTTTCTGAAAAATCACACATTTCAACAAACATGTCGTTCTAAAACGTTTATTCACATCATCAATGGTGTACGTAGTAGAGGTGACTTCTTTGTTTTTTTTTCTTCTTTTTCTTAAGAATTACTCTACCATTTTTACGCCAAATCCAGTTAGAGAGAGGAGGATAGGAGTGGAATTTAAAACAGTTAAAACAAAAATAGATAACAAAGATAGGAAAATAACGATGAACCAAATCAGCAAATTTATCAACTGTTCATATCAGCCATTAATCCACTAGTACCAACCATAGTTACGGGAGCACTTCCAGAGGAGTCTCGGTTCATTACGGCCAGTCACATCGTCACTATGTACCTTGAAAGGTTTTTGGCAAGGAATTAATTCGAAATTATTGCTCCATTATATAGTTGAAAGAAATTGTTGAAGTGCCGCCGATATTGATGTTGTTGTGATTACTATTTTATTTTTTAGGTAATGCTCCTGGGAGATAGTTGTACTGGGAAGACGTGCTTGTTGGTTCGCTATAAAGATGGTGCATTCCTGAATAATAACTTCATTTCCACAGTTGGGATTGACTACCGGGTAAGTTGTAAAACTTTGCTAGAAGGGTCTCCATTGAAAAAAAAAAAACTGCGAAGGACGTCGCTCCATTCCTATTCCATCTCTCGTTCTTCGTACCCTGCGATGACTTAGATTTACATATTTTGAAAAGCTTATTTTATTATTCTATTTTATTAACTCAATTTTTCAAAAAATTTCTTTGATTATACAACGCCTCTCGCCTGTTTACGCACTCCGGCGCCAAAACGCGCGCGGCAGCAAAAAGGCGCGTTAGGCACCAATTTTTGAACGGGAATTATTGTGATTCCTTATATATTGATTGGTTAAATTATATTATTATTTTATTTATTGTTTTATTCACTTTGTATGTCATTTTAATTTTTATTTTATTAATTTTAATGAAATTCAATTTATTTTGAGAAAAAAATTGTTAAGAAGCACTACGCCTTATTTTTTCCAAACAGCCAACCAGACAGAGATTTGCAACGGCACTGCTTCCGCTTTCAGCGCAGTTTGCATTTAACAGAAGAACTGAAAGGACATGATATATTACTAATGAGTAGGTAAATAAATAAAAATACAAGGTGTTTTCAAATGTAGATTATTCGCAAACAAATGTCTACACTATAACAGTTCTCGTATTACTAGTATGCTCACTTGTAAAACGCCGGACATACGTGTGCACACAAGTGCATAATAGGAATGAGAGGACACATGTAGATATTTTGAATAATGGAGTGGCTGGATAACGGGCATCGCATAACACATTACGGATGAGAACAGCATGTTGCGTTTTCTGGATATGTTGCATTCTAGGAAGGGACATATGACGGTGGATAGAACAAATAACAATGTCGTTTCGACTAAAATAGTAAAATGTGCTCATACTAAAGTTTGAAGTCAAGAGCTATCTGCATACTTCAAGAACAAGAGTCCAAGACCTCAATCCAGTGGTCTCACCTTCATTTTTCTTTCAGAAAAGCACATAACAGCGCCATGTAAATTTCCGGAATGTCCAGAGGCATCGCTACCTTTTCAGAAATTTTGGTTAAAAAAGTCTTTTACAGGGAACTACAAACGGCGTGTGCAAGGAGCAGGTGCCGCAGCGCGGCGTAGTACTCGAGTTCTCTGCTGCTGACAAGCAGACAACCAGAGCCGGCATGGAGAGCCCCTGTGTCTCTACCCAAGAAAGCCACGCCGCGGTCCCGCCCCTTGCACACGGCCGTTTGGAGTCACCTATAGGGAGGGCCGACGAGAGACTTTTTCCGCAATTGCGACCACAGCACCGTGTCGACCGATTGACCACTGGTTGAGAGGACACCGCAGGATGCGTTTGGAAGAGGATTTTGTTTAGTAGCCGCAGGAAAAATCAAAATGGAAGGAATCTCATCACATACTCAGACAAAATGTCGGAAGGATTGCATCAGAAAGTGATCTCGATTGTATGGTTGAGAAACGAGAGACACAGAGATAAAAGAGTCGGAAGGACAGCAGCAGCTATTCGGAAGAAACGCAGCAGCTATCGGTTTTGTGCTGCGGTCCTTCCGAGAATTTGTCTGAGTACGTAGTGAAGTTGTAGAAGAAGCTGTAAGAAATAGATCGCACAAACTGAAGCTGAGCGCTGAGTCATTGTCACCCAGTAAAATCACCTTCCAGACGCGACCTGCGGTCGGTTGACGTCGTGTTCGTCGCGGTCGTAATTGCAGAAAAAGTCTTCCCGTCGGACCTCCCTGAGCTAACATGATATGAGTACTTTTAAACTCCTTCAATATGTAATCGCATTTTTGAATCAAAAGAAATACAATGATTATGACGTCATATTGGGAACTCAGAGCCATCATCAGCACTTTGGTTGTTACCCGGGTATCCACTACGATATTATATTCATAGCACATTTGATGGATTTAATGTGCATGGATATTATCTATGCATAGTGCTCGAGTGATGTGAAATCTCTCCAGAAGTTCATGCGTTGTTCTTTATTGCTCTGTCCTTTCCGGAAATCCTATGTAGATTGAGTGCGATGTACTACAATTGCTGCGGATTACTTCGCTGGGGGGGGGGGGGGCTACATGTATGCTTTGAGAGTTTTTTTTTTCACTTGCAACTAACAATTCTTCCTTGAAGTTAATGAAAATGGGACAAAAACGATATAATGACATATAATTAACCGCAAACGGTGTTCCGCACTCTGTGCAGAATTGAAAACGGATAAAATTATGTGCTAAGGGGTGCAGTAACCAAGGCGAGGCAGTGAATCTGTAGCGGGATTCATAACCGTTTCTATGAATGTCATGTCCCAGCTCATATAATCGGTCAATGACCCTGTCATTGACAAACCTAATAAGTTGAAATATTGAGAAACGAAACGGAATAAAAAGAGGCCCAACTTCCGCTTTGTACTGTTCCCTTATACGGAAGTTGAGCAGAAAGCGTAGGACTTCCCCAAGTGCTCATCAGTAATAATAATAAAAAAAAAACAAAAACATACGTCGTCTTGTTTCCATTCCATTCATTTCACTATACGGAAACAGGACAATGAATATGGCGTCCCCCGGAACTCTTCAGTAGTGAGGGGAGGCCATATTGAATCAAAATGTGACTAAAGAAACCAACCTTTCTTTTCTTTCTTATCTCCTGTTGAGGGTGACCCGTCCTGGTGGTGGATGGTTAGTGGATCCTACTGGTACCAGCAGTTAGTACAACTAGTAGAATAAAGTAGTAGCAGTCATGTAGAATGTAAAAATATAGTATAGTAAGGAGGGGAAGTCTTAAGCTACATAGACCTAAAACACAAAAGAAAAAGATGGGGTCCTTTGCTTCTATGAGGGGCCATGTAGATAAAGAATAGGGGAAAACCCTTAAACTTGGTTAACTAAGGCTACATATTAGGTTGGTGCAAAAGTTCTGTCGTTTTTTTTTCGCAGCTTTATTTTTTAATAACTTTACCACACTTTAACCTTGACAAGCGGCATAATTTTTATGATTATTAGAGACTACTATCTATTTTATAAGCGCATCATAGATGTCCTATGTTCAGAACACAGGAAGCTGCCGAAGAAAATCGGAGACTGACATTTTTGAGTCAACATGTTTGGCGATTTTCTACTTGGATAGCAAGAGCTTCTGATGCTGGGGAAGGTGGCATACCCATACCGCGAAATTCCCCAAGAATGTGAAAAGGTGGTTAGCCGTTTGCCGAAGTTGTCGAATGAGGGCAGGTCCTGGAAGCAAATTTTGCCAGTTTTGGCAGCGCAGAAGACGGGTCCTTATGCGTCTTAAGCATTTTTATATTGATGCGTCTACAACTTTTTGGACCGAATAACAGCCATGGGTAATACTTAGGGTTAGCACCATGGATAATGTTATCTAGAAGAGTTCCGGGAAAAAGCAAAGGAAGGCTGCAAAAAATGCCTTTCTCCATAACGGAAGCCATCGAGCCAGAGCTCGACAGCGGACTTGGTAGTGGTCTCTGGGTTGAACAAAACGAAGGTGTTCGGAATCAATTCGCTTGTGGTCTTATTGGAAGATCATGCAAAAAACCGAAAACTGAAAAGCGATTTTTGTGAGTTTTCAAATATTTCCTGCCTTCTGAGTGCATTGGACAGTCATTAATCCTACAGCGAAGAAGAGGAAGAAGAAGGAGAAGTATTTGGGAAGTGAAAACGCTTGGTGACAGAAAAGAAATTCAGCACCTCAACCGAAACGGTCAAATGTATTGTATTGTAATTCCCTAGCAAATAGTTGGGATAACCCATTGTACCATGCATAGATTGCCACTTCCATTATTGCTATTCCTTGTATGGTGTATTTGCTGCTTAGTAGAGAATTTCCGTTCACAAAAACTGACGCTTGGGATCTTTTTTGACATCGCTTTTTTTTTTATCAGACCTCTTGTCCAGTGACGGAGTCTCGTATCATTTCCATTCTGTATTTCTAGCTGATTCTGATTTTTGCCGTGCTGATTTCAATGATATGTTACCAATTGCAAGAACGGCGATCAGCTCATTTCTCTGCACCACACTCACTCACCACTCAAGCAGTAGACTAAGTAGAGAATGGAGTAAAACCGATGAACATTGAGACCAAACTCCACCCTGCGAGAGCCCCACCCACTCATGGTGAAAAAAAACTTCTGGAAAAAGCCGGTTGTCAGCTTTTTTCGCACTTCCCGCATAGCTTTGCTCCCAACAGCGCGCCGCCGTGGCTCTTTTTAAGAATCTCGAAAATGGTCCTGGCCCTGGGAGCAATCTAGGAGCAAGAAGCTCATATGGCGTCAGGATTAAGGGGCATCCGATTTTTCGAAACAGGAATTCCGCTTATTCCTGATTGGAACACTCAAAAAAAAGGAATAGCGTTATAGGTTTTGGAAAATAAATAAGAAGGGTCGCAAAGCTATCCATCTTTTCCGAAATATTCAATTTTCAAGCAGGCACCTGATTATTTAGAGAAAGAAAATGTTGAGGAAAATTGATTTGTTGAATTTATTCTCCTTTTACTCGACCCATATTTTTTTTTGTTTTTCTATTTAGTATCTAACATATCCCTAGAAAATATGAAGAAAAAAACCGGTTGGAATTTCAAGCAGACTGAACTCTTCATTTTCAGAATAAAGTCATCGAGATGGAGAACAAAAAAATTAAACTTCAGGTAAGTCTTTTTAATTCCTTTTCCAGCTTCTGAAACTTAGCGGCTGTCTGAGACTGTCCATGTACACAGGAAAGAAAAAAATGTTAAGTATTTCTGGAGTTTCATTAGCTTTTCTGAATGTTGCGCGCAGCTGCTTTCGTAGCCGCAGATTGAATCATACGCGTGTCTAATTTTACTCTATGAAATGCGATAAAAATCACAAAATCTCAGAAGAATGTTTTTTTTTTCGTGACAACCAGTAAAACGGGGGTACCGACAAATTTGAGATCCAATGAGGATGATGAGAACCCCTCTCCGCTTCCGAGAACTAGCCTAAGTACAAACATTCTCACATTTATTTAATTTTATGGGATAGATGAATTCTCAGAACCACCTCACTCCACTCCAAATTCTTCACTGCTCATTTTGGGCCAATTGCTTATTTTTCTTGCAATACTGGATTAGTAAATTTTAACGAATTTCAATTTAAAAAATTCTTCCTTCACAGAACTGTGAGGAGAAGGGTGATTTCCTCTGATTCAGGCAAAACTTATGTAGTTGTTAGAAATAAGGACGATGTGACTTGTTTGTCTGGGTGATGGCAGTACTGTTACAGTTCAGGCTTCAAACATGCGATAAACTGTATAGTCAGGGCGGCGACATATATCGTTATCTTCTTTAGGAAAGAAGAACCAAATCCCTGACCGTAGTTGCCATGAAAGTGTGGAATAAAAACCTGGAAATGAGATGAACTTCGATGAAAGCAATGAGTGTAACACTGCTTATTTTTTGCATACGGTCCTGGAATGCAACCCAGGATACAGCGATGTAGTGGCCACCCCGGCTGGTCCCAAATGACACGAAACACGTCATCGACCCGGCGATGATCAGCACCGAGGTCCAAGGCTTTGCTCGCTTCCCTCGCTTTGCGTGACACAGCTAGACGCAATCACATGGGATCACACATCGCTGCGATATTCCCACGGTTCAAGACCGATTGTCTGGGTTCCGGTGAGAAAATGAGCGCTGAGAACTTCTGGGACGAATCTCAGCATTGGCTGCAGTCCGACCACATGGTACTTAGCTGATCAATTTTTGCAAAGGAGAAAGTATGAAAAGGTGTTTCGGATAGGTCTGTACTCCAATATCTTCTCAGCTCAATGAAGTTCAAGAAAAGAAATTCCTGCCTGGAGGTTAGCAGGATAGGCGATCAGACCTTTTTTGAATATTCGACTACGGATAAGTCGATAAGTTGAATGTTTGAACAACAAAGGACTATGCACTCTTTGGGCGGAGATGAGATGGATTTTACAGCACTCTCTTCTTTGAGTATCCAGTGGTTCGAGTACCCCTCCAAATTAGCATTTAACAATACGTCAAGTAAATTATTTAATTTTCATTTTTTCCGCACTCCAAAGCACGCGAAACACGTAAATCAGAACTCGAAAATCTTGGACAAAACGGCACTATGGACGCTGGGGAAAAGGCCTTTCGGCAACTATTCTGGTAACATTTTATAGAACAAATCCAGAAATGGTGCGCTGATGTAGTTCTACTATGCATCCAGAAGGGATTTGATCCCAAATCCCCGATCAGCCACACTTTGTCAGCCGGCGTGTGGTAGTTACCCCTATTTTGATATAGTTACCCTTATCTTGATAATGTTTTCGAAATATTTCTTCTTTGAGCTGGAAAATGTATTCATGCTGATTTTGGATTTGTTTCATGTGAAACGGAATTTTATAAAATAAAGGTTCTGACTCAGCCATTATCCAAAATTCACAATGTGACGTGTTATTCCGAAGTAAGCTGTACAAGTAAGCAAACGAGCAGCAAAAGATGTTTTTTAAAATTATTGCAGTCGAAATTTCAAAAAATTCCAGAATTTTTGCCACTTCTGGACACCCTGCTCTCCCTCGGTTTAGCTCCGGGATTCGGTCACTTCCTAAAAATCCGTTGGCTTAAAAAATTAATCTCTGCAAGCCCACAATTCATTCAGGGAATTTCTGCTTTTGTTTACTCTCTTCTTAAAAGGTTTCAGCTTTGTCCCAATTTTATGGTTGAGAGATTTTACCTGCGGCCAATCTCCACCTAACTCTTTAAAAGGCCTGATAGTCTACTATTTTTTGGATTTTTGTACCGGTTTGGGCACATCAATCTAATTAACAATTTGATAAGAACAGAAGTTTTATGAGAAGATCACCAGGTTATTTAGGTTTAAAAACCAGGAGACCAGGCATCATTCAATTCCCTTTTTTTATTAGGTTGGTCCGAAAGTCTTGCACCAAACTCCACACAATTTTTAAACAATGTTAACTCTACTACAAACAGATATCAATCAGTAGCATAATCACCACAATGATCGGGGACGTATGTCTAAAGCTCCACTAGACTTTCAACTCCAGAAGTCCAGAACTGCGGCAGCTGCGAGTCGAAAAAGCTTGAAATCTCGTTTTCCAGTTGGGTCTGATTATCAAATTTTTTCTTCCGTAGATGCAGCTTCAAGGCTGAAACAAGTGAGAGGCCGATGGAGCCAGGTCTGGAGAATAGGTAGGGTGTGGCAGAACCTCCCATCCAAGTTAGGCAATTTCCTGGCGAGTGAGCTTTGCCACGTGGGGTCGGGCGTTGTCATGAAGTAAAACAACATGGTCAATTTTCCTACGCTTCAAACGAATTGCGTCTGCCAGTTCCTGTAGTTGATAAGAGTAGACCTCAGCGGACACGGAGTGCCCAGACGGCAGCAGCTCCCAGTACAGCATTCCCTCGGAATCCCACCAACAACACAGCAAAACCTTCCTTTCGTGCAGTTCTCCTTTCGGTTCTTTTGGAGGTGGTTCGCCACGCGAGAGCCAACTTTTCTGTCGTGTATGGTTAACGAACAGCACCCAACTCTCATCTCCAGTAACGATTTGTCGGAGAAAGTACCTTCTGTGTGGCCGCAGAAGGAAGGCTCACACTCACTTACTCTTGCTTCCAACTGCGAGGCACTCAATTCGTAAGGGACCCAAGTCGACATTAGTTTTTTTTTGTAACCCAGCGCTTGGAGATGCCTGATGATTGTTGTACGGCCGCAGCCAAGAGTCATCGACAGCTCACGTGTAGTTGCACCGAGCTTCTCCCTGAGAGCATCGCGCAAAGCCTTATCATTGCAGTCTGTTGGGCAACCAGAGCGAGGTCGATTTTCAAGCAAATTATCTCCGGATTTGAAACGTTGAAACAAACGATTGACAGTCCGGCGAGGTATTACATATCCTTGAATGCAGCACAGATATGAGCGGTGGCGTCTGCTGCGTTGTGGCCGTACAGAAATTCATAGTACACGATGTTACGAATTTGGATTTTGTTCATCGACGTCATTGTTGCATGCAACTGGAACGCAAGCGCCTATATACCCTTCTAGTGGAAACTTCTAGAACATTCTACCATATTCTATTACCAAAATATTTTGATTCAATGCCTATAGAGTTCTGGATCGAAAAATAAATTTTGATGCAAGCCTTCCTTACCAACCTAATATTATTACACTTACATAGGAGGCTTGGCAATGTGCCAAGAAATAACGTTGGAACTGACGGATCTTTTTGAGCGAAAATACACTTTTCTCCTGAGGCGCAACAGAGCTGGGATTCATGAAACTCTAACCAGGCAGAGCAATTGTGGTTATCGTGACTGGCTATCCTATAGAATACACAAAATTAGGAGATGCAGAAGTTAGAAGTTGGTTTTCCAACCCGGTTTCGCTCCGTTCATGAATTCATGAATCCTACCCCAGGGTCCCAGGTAGAAAAGATTGCTCATTCTCTCTCATTCTCGTGAATGTTAGCGACAATTTATTTTAGAAAAGAATAGGATTGTTCAGCCAGGAAAAGAGAAAATAGAAAAACGCAAACTGACGCTTTTTTGATGCGATACCGCTAACATATTTTTACAATTTGCCACAACCATTCGCCATCATTCAGATCTGGGACACAGCCGGTCAAGAGCGGTTTCGTTCCGTCACAGCAGCATACTACCGAGACGCAGATGCGTTACTACTAGTATTCGACGTGTCAAATCGAGCAAGCTTCGAGAATGTTCGGGTAGGTACGCTTTGATAATTCTTTGAGAAGTGGGAATTGTAGGATTCAATTGACCCTGAGGAGGTGCGGGCTCACGGTTATGCGGCTCGTGAGGATTTTGAGGTCTATATCGGGAAGGCTGGAGGTTTGCTCAAAATCTGACTGGTGGTTTTTGATTCTCGTACATTGAGTAAATTCATATGAAATGTTAGTCCTATTCTCGAATCTACAGGTGTTTCTATGGCCTGCAAATTTTGGCCAAAGACTTTGTTGTCACCCTGTAAAAAGTGATCCTTACACGGTTAATCCCCAACCGATTGTACATAGACTTGGACGTTTATTAGTTCAATAAATTCGAGCGGATTGACTCAATGAGGGTTGCCTTGCCAAGAGTGGCCTCCTCTATGGCCCCTTGCCAGGCGAGGATCAAATTGCAATGGATGTCGCGGCGTTAATCGCGGCTACTCGCATCTGTCGCCGTTTCGCTGCATTTTAGATCAGTTGCGACATGTCCAGCCAGGTCAGAAATCCACGAATAGCATGGAACTGACAGATGACAGCTCAAAAGAAGCAGTGGGGTTCATGGATGTAGATGTTTTGAAACAAGTTGTCACTGTTCCTGAAAACTTGACTTTGTAATTGAAAATTGTAGTTCCAGCGGGAAAAACATGAGATAAAGGTGAAGGGAGAGCCTTTGGGACTTATTCCTCAAACTTTGTGCGAACTTCTGGAAGTGTGAAGGAGCTTTTGTGCGTAACACAATGGTTCTGGTGCATTTTCGTTCCGCAATTCTCCTGCTTCTTCTTTTGGGCATGTGTTTTCTGATGTAAAACGCCAGCGACGACAGGCTGAGGCTGGTGTGATGTGATGATAATTCTTCTACGTAAGTACCTCACAAATCATCAGGCACGTGCCGCAAGGACGGCACGAATTCAGTTTTGAAGATGGTAAACCTTCATTCCTAATTAGCCTGTCTCATTTCCTCTTTTTCTAGATCTATTGCTCGCCACATATAAGCTACACAAGGATGTACGAATCTCAACAGTCCTTTTAGATCACTCTGAAGCTGCATGCATTATTAAGATTGCCAGGGTAAACACTTTGGCGCCAATGCTTGGTGGGTAAATTAGGGTGGTGTTGACACGTTTACCCCAGGTAATCTCAGTGATGCATGCGGCTTTAGGGTGAACGTCTTAACACCACATAGATTTACCCATCGTTACCATGAGCGCCAACGCGCTGACCCTGGGTAATTTCACAGATTCGTGCATGCTCTGCTTTACTTCCCGCGTTGTCCTACCTCCTAGTTACTTCAATGGAGCCACAGACATCCTGGAAACCCTGTCACTATGAGAGCTGAAAGCTTCCATTCCAGCATATTTGCTGCGTAAAGGCAGCACCTACGGAAATTTTTACTTATGAGAGGAGCCGTATCCCATTTAAGAGGTACATGGAGCCCAAAACGGTCGTGTGCAAGGGACGGGTATACAAGCGGCGCGGCGTGGCATTCAAGTTCTCTTCTACTGGCAGAAGCAGACTACCAGAGCCAGCACGCAAAGCACCTGCGTCTCTGCCCAGAAGAGACGCGCCACGGTCTCGCCCCTTGCACACGGTCGTTTGGAGTTAGTGAATCAGAACCACGTAAGCGACACTAAGAATTGTCATCTACCTAGAAACACTGCAGTTGAAGGCATGGTTAGAAGGGTGATATAAGAAAACTACCTAACGACGCGCCAGTTCACAACTTGTGCAGCGGCGCAGTCTATTGTTAGCAACACACTTCTCGGACCCACAAGTTTGCAAAACAGTGAGCTTGCTCAAGCATTCGAATATCCATTAGAAAAAACGTTGATCTCGTGGATTTACTGGAATAATAATGTGATTCCAACATGGAGTTTGAGTTCTGCGCCCCTCAAAGGCAAAAATTCGGAAAAATCACTCTCTTCCTGTTACCTGCAACACATTGAGAAGATTACTCGATCGCATCTCACCGAATAATGTCTTAAGTGTTTCTTAGTAGATTTACTCCTTGTTATTTTACTCCTACAACTCTATAATGCCAAAGCTTACTTTATTTCCGAAGATGCATTTAATCATCACTCTGCCTACCACGTTAAGTTGCCGTGGGCATCGAGCAATGCTTAATTGAAGTGCTCCAGGATGCACAAAATTTATGCATCAAAATCCATGCATACCCTTAAATCATGTTTAGAAAAGGGCATATTCGAGCACTACACGGCGAATGTTCGTGCGCTGCCCATTTTGCGGTACCAGTCATCAAACCAGAGTGGTAGTTCTATGTTGTATGTAGGCACGAGACAGACAGGTGATGCCGAAAAATAATCACGAATTGCTCGATAAACCCTAAACGTTCGCGCTGTCGTAGCGTTGTCATGGTCTCTGGGACGTCATGCATTTTAGAGTGATAGGCACTGGTCCATATTTCAAGACTAAAACGAGTTACGAGAGTTGGAAGTTCATTGTGGACACCTTGAAGACTTAGTTCCGTTGAGCAAAGCTGCTTTCCAGAGTTGGCTGGCACAGATTCGAGAATATGGAAAAGAATCCGTGCAAGTTACACTAGTGGGGAATAAATGCGATCTCGGATCCTCACGAACAGTCCGGTCCGATGAGGCACGGCATCTTGCAGCGGTAAGTATCTTGTTTTGCATCGAGGAACAGTATTGTTTCAGCGTAATCCAAGAAGTAAAAACCTCAGACCGTTCCATTTTTCCAAGAAAAAAGGCGAGATAAAAGCAACTTTTTTCAGTCTTACAGCATTCCATACATCGAAACAAGTGCAAAAACTGGTCACAACGTCAATCAGGCCTTCCTGGATATAGCACGGTGAGAAAATCCTAGCTATTTTACATGTTGAGTTACTGGAATTGACAACATCGCGCAGGCTTAAGAAAATAAAGTCTCAGATGAAAATGTTGAATCTTCTCGATCGGAACAGACGGCTATTTCCTTCCAAATGTGAAAATTTAGTGAAAAAATAGCTCAACCACCGGGAAAGAGGTGAAAAGATGAGAAAATGAGAAGCAGTTTTGATTTCGTTCAGCATCCATGGATTTTCCTTTTTAACTAATCGGAAGAAGCGAGCGATGTTCAGTGCTATATTTGCGTGAACTATGTACGTTGCTGTGACAGGGGTTACTTCTTCGAACTTTAGATTTTTCTCTTAGTTTTAAGTATTCAAATGGTTGATCAAAACTTTTAATGATACTATATAAACTCATTTGACCGTTTTTCCTTAATTCTCTGATGATAGTAATTTCTGCTGCTTGCGTCCGTGCGTCAGATGGAGAAGGACAGGAATACCTACTCACTAAATAAGTAACCAATTTAGAGAAGGACAAGAATACCTAATCAGTAGATAAGTAACCAATAAGTAACCTATTTACTTTTTTCCAGTGCATAAGTACATCTTATGTAATGAATGAATGAATGAATGAATGAATGAATGAATGAATGAATGAATGAATGAATGAATGAACCAATAAAAAATGTTAGAAGAGGAAGACGGCAGATTGTCCGTTACGCTCCTGGCCTTAGACGGACACTGAATGAGTCAAAGAATTGAAAAGCCCTTGCCGGATCTTCTCAGTAAGGAGGGAGAACTTTCTGAATAGTAGGACTTCCCAGGCCGTCTTCTCATCCTGTGGTCGTGACCGCATCCTTCCCCTAGAGGGAGCGTAGCAGCAGCGTTCAGCAAAGGAAAAGCGCTCCAGACGCATCCCAGACACAAGAAAGAAACTTTCATTCGCGGCGTCAATGGCTGTTTGTGAAATTTGCCTTCGTTTTGTATGAGCCTCACTCATCCAGGGCATTGCGTGAACAAGCAATTCATAACCTGTAGATCATTTGAAAACCATTAGTAGTGGAGCTTAACGTTCTTAGCTCAGCAACAGCCAGTCATAAAAGCTCGTCCACTAACTTTCCTCGCAGCATTTTCTCACCATGGCTCTGGCGCATCTGAAAAACATTGTCCTATAGTCAAAGGAATAACTCTGGATGAACCGGGATCCGAACCCTCGACCCTCTGCCTACGAGTCCGCGTCACTATCCGCTCAGCCATCCAGCTATACAGCTGTGCAGTGAAAGCAGTGTACGTCAGTGCGGTAGGAAATCATCGATGTGGAATTTAGAGCTCGTATTAACCATTTAGCAGAATTCAAGTATAACCTTTAATATCGTTTGGAACAACCCTTCTTACCATATAAGCCTCGTTTCGAAATGGCAGCTTAAGTTCGTGCACTTCCCTTGTGAGGACTTGCCCTCCCGAGTGCTGGGAGAAGTCCTATGCTATTATCTCGGCTTTCGTATAACGGAAAAGTACGAAACGGAAGTTGAGCCTCTTCTTCACCTTATTTTCATTTGTATTCTAATAACTTATGATTTACAGAGGGGGATAAGTTACTGTACATCGTTTGCTGGCTTATTATTCTGCGGTGGTGCAATGTTTTTGGACAGGCTACGTCTCCCTTGATAGAGCTGGATTTCCTCTATTTTCTTTTTACAAACATGCCCTGGATACTTTGGATATGGCGGAGAAATTTCGGCGGAAACTTCAAACTCAGATTTTTGGGTGCCGGCAAATTAAGTCCCCCGCAATTCCGGAGCAAAATAGCCACAAAAACAATTTTTGACAACGGATTCAAGTAGGATAAAAAGTAGTCCCGTACTCTTGAAGCCAATTTTGAGATGTATATGCAAAATCCACGGCATGTTGGGGTTGATAAGTGCACAGAACGAGGCTGTTCCAGAAGTTGATTGAAGGAGAAAACCAAGCCTTAGGTTTCGAGAACAGCTGGCCTATACCTGGGCTTAATGATGAGGCTGCGTGGTCATTTTGCAGCATTTTTACTCTAGTTTTCAGATCACATCGAAAGTCTAGCTGATGAACTGTCTTTTAGCGGAAAAACTCCTAGAAACCAAAATTGGTGGAACTTGGCCATTACCGGTGGCATGGAGTAGCTGTGGTTTTTCGCCCGTATATATCTTAGTATCCGCTTTCTTGGAGAACCCCGTACATTTCTGGAAGAGCACTTCTTTCTTTTAGAGAACCGTATTAGCATGAAATCCTTTTCATTGATTTTGTGGATTTTCCAGGGAAAATTATCACAACAACCCACTTTTCTCAAAAAAATTGTTTCGAAGCTAACTCCTCTATAGCAGAACTATTCCGAGAAAGCGGATCTTGACTAAAAGATACTCTGAACCCTTCTCTATCCGGCAGAGGAAGAGCGGAATAATGCATGGGTTCCTGGCGGAGAAATAAAAGCTCAAACGTTGTACAATAACTTATGCCTCCCTGTAGTTTAATAACATTCTACAATAACTAACCAGTAACCATGAATGTATCAGCCTCCAACACTACGGCAATTAAAGTGTCTCCAGCTGTTCAGTTTTGAGGTAACCCTACCAATGGTGCCTTGAGCTTGGGACTTGCCCTCCCGAGTGCTGGGAAAAGTCCTGTGCTATTATCTCAACTTTCGTATAAGGGTAAAGCACGAAACGGAAGTTGAGCCTCTTCTTCACCTCATTTTCATTTGTATTCTAATAACTTATGATTTATTTACTGACTATGGGACAGTAATGGGTATATAGAAATTACTCAATTCTACTTGTTTAGCCTTGCTATCGTATTCTAATGGCTACCTGGTTCCAGTATGTGTTTCCCTTTTGTGCTTTCGAAACAGTCTCTTTTTTCCCTCTTACCCAGTTTTGCCGGAATGTTTTATCTTTTGAAGGTGCTGATTCCCTACAAATTGAGCGAATCAGACGCTAGTCCTTACTCGCTGGCCATTTTGCGACATTTTGCTGCTTCGGTGCTGGATATGTTGCTCCTTCTAAGTTTCCTAGACGAATCTGCAAGAAGGAACTACAGACCAGAGGATAGAGCGATAGAGAGACCTGCTGAAAAAGTCTGCTCCACTCATTTCCCACAGAAGAAACACCCATCCCCTTTTTTTCTTGGATCCATCCGCACCCACAACTCGCGAAACTCGACCCAGCTCGGTTACCCACTTCATTAGAAAGTAATAGGTTAGTAAGTTGATAGGTTACCCATTAGCTGCTGTATTATTACAGGGCCTGGATTCATTATCGGGATTACCTAGGGTAAACGTGTTGATGCCCGTGTTAACACCGGGTAGTTTTGGAAGGTGCTAATACGTTTACCCCGGGTATTCTCAATGATGCATGCGGGCTTTGGTGGCTATTAACGCGTTTACCCTGGGTAGTCTTAATCATGCATTCGGCCCCAGAAGGTAGATGGCAGCCAATTTCCCACTCCCTATTCAGCTTTTGAACAAAAAAAACGATCCATACTTAACAGCCATCCTGTATATCCAGGGGAACTCAGGATTGTGCAGCAATCTGATGTACCAATAACGATAGGCGTCTGGAATAGGACAATGAATTCTCTATTATCACATATGGACGTAGTCTAATTTGTGAAGCGAAAGTAATGCTCTAGCAATCCATTGCGTACAGGCCTGAGCCTGGATGCTTCTTTGAGGTTACCCGTGCTAAAAGTGCTGACCTGTGCAACATTACCCTTTGTTTAGCACCCATCGAAATGTTTACCCATGTTTGTTATTGCCTGTATCTAGCTGCCATCTATAGGTGATCATATCCATAGGTATGAGATTGCTCATCCTTCATATGATTTGTTTTGGGCCGAAGTGATATGAAGAAAAATCCATAAAGGATCTCCTAATGTGATTTACCTCATGTGTTTTACGTATTCGTTGTCGTACACTCAAAGCGCATTGCTACAGTGAACACAGTATCCCAAAACTTAGAGAGTAACTCGGATTCCGCCGCTTACGATGAGACAATGGTTCAATGTAGTAATGTAGTACTTAGCGTCATCTCAGCCTGTGATGGCTGCCTCAATCATGTATCCAAAAAGCGTTGTGCTGGTACGAGGAGTACCAGGGTTGCCCAGCCTGACTAGTCATGAACACAGTCTTCAGGAACCGTGGCGAACCAATTCGGATAGGGAAAGGGATCTCAGCAAGGGGTGTTCAGCAAGCCTTTGAACGTCTAGAGGTATCAGAAGTTGGCAGAATGTCTCATAGATAGGACTGAATCAAAACTAAACAGTTCAGTTTACCCAATCATTATTCAGGAATCCATTTTACCATTGAACTACTCCAGAGAAAGTGAAACCTACAGCCTTTCTATCCTTCCTGCAGGGCTGTGTTGCTCGTTCAATATTGGGATTCTCGACTTGCTCGAAATCAAACACTCGATTTCTAAAACCTCGTGTGGGTATTGTCTTAGCAGAGCTACAAAAATATACCAGGGCTGGCATTCATCATTGAGTTTACCCGCGGTAAGTCGTGTGATGGGTATAGTTTACCCATAATTTCTAATTCATTAAATAGTTTATCCGATGAACGCTGGGTGAAACGTCAGGTGAAGTATACATGCCTATAAGTGGCTGGTAATCTATACGCTCTATCGTCACCCGACACAAATGCGTGACCCGTGGCGAATTGGACGCCAGAGCTTCAATTTGTGGCCCTAGACGTTAGAACTTGCATTGTTTAAATTGGTGCACTAACTTTTAACCTTTAACTTTTTTTGCTAGCCAGTTCTTTGAGTAGCATCTCCTGCACCGGTATTTTACATTTTGTACTCGTACTTACTTACTTAACCAGTTTGTTGGTTAAGTGAACTGTTGGTGTTGGAGCCATTATCATGTGCTTTTTTTCTAGTGCATGTCTTAAACAGCCTGCTGGACAAAATAAAGAAAAATAAACTCCGTGTTATCGGATATCACCGCCCACGTCCAAGGATATCGTGCCTTCTGCCTCCAGTCTCTCAATTTTGGGCCAGGGCCGCATACATAAGTGAGATTACCAAGGGTAGACATATCAACATCACATTAAGTTACCCATCGTTTACGAACGTATCAATCGTTTACCTTGGGTAACGTCAATGATGCATCCTGGCCTAAGACTGTAATTGCAGGACAAGGGTCAGATCAGCCGTCAATTGTAAAACACGGGGATTACCTTGGTTTCTGTATAATAACTAGTATGTTGATCGAATAATATCTTAGATACATTCGATATTTGAATATTCGATTACGAATAAGTTGCTTAGTTGAAATATTCAAGAAGGGGAGAGCTCTACACCTGGAGTGGACGGAAATAAGGCTTGTGAAGCTTTAGGTTTTTGGAAAATTCGATTTTTTTTGAATAGATCTTTGAATTGTTGTTCAAATTAATTGAATTTTTTTTCGATTTTTATTCGGCCAACACTCTAATAATTACATAGGATTTATACGCTAAGATATGCTTCACATAACCAACGCCTATACAACTACAGTGGGCGTCGATGGTAGTGACCCATCAATGGCCTCGAAAAGACCGTGGCGCGACCGCGTCGCTCACGATGGAACCGTCGCTGCAGTGGCGAATCTGGGTTTTCTCGGCATTTGTTCATCACATTTGATGTTACCTAATAAAAAAAAACTAACTAACTGTCAAGAATACCCCATAGTCTGTTGTCCTGGAGGGGATTCCTGCTCGAGCGGCGCGGTCGCACCGCGTTCTTTTCGAGGCCGCAGAGGGGTCACCGCCATCGACACCCACTGTACGTCCAAGCATCCAGGAAATTACCTTCATGGGCAATTTGATGCTGAAACAGTGGCAGTTCAATAGAAATAAACACTGAAACTCCATTTTTCCACGGTGATATGTTCGAACTTTATGCTGTACACCTCCAGCTGATACTGGATACTGTAGAGGAGAATGCCTCGCTGCTCCCCCTTTTACGATAATCATTTTCCCACTTAATAAAGCGATAAATCAGCTTAGAGTACTGTTTTCTCTAGTTGTTGCTACGCAACGAATCTTCTTAACAGAAAACCACAACGGGAAACAGACAACTCGAGCTTAGCGTGTGTGTGAGAGCTGAATGCACTCATTGAAATCCTCAACTACTGTACATTTCACTTCCTCCAATTGCAGGCGACTCATCGAGAGTTCAACTGGCGAGAAATGCGGTGAAGTCGTGGATTTGGCGACGTCAGACAGTAGATGGAGTTGTTGTTACGGATCTTATTGAGAGAAAAGAAAATAACTGTATTACATAAATATTACGACATATGTCTTTGTTGCTCATGTGTATTACAAGTTATTGGGTCAGCAGAGATTTGTAGAACGTTTACAGCTCAAAATTCGTGAACAGTACGTGCAACGGACACTGAAAATGAGAGCTACGCTTGTTCAGGGACGGTTAGCACTTGTGAGAAACAAGTTAGAGGTCTTCTTTGCTGAATCGCCGCCCTGAGGTGGATGTGTCACCCAGGATGAGGAGCATTTTCGGATTATCGTTGGATTGGCTGTTTAGTCGCTTGATACGTACAGCTCCAGCAGTCTTCTGTTCGTTCTTCGTGTACATAAATAAAATTACGGAAACAAATTCCCACGTGACAATCTGGTGAATACTGGACCACTCCTCATGTATACTTCTCGAACCTCTTTTAGAGTAAATAAAGGAAAAAAGGAGAATAAAAGCATGATTCTCGTATGAAAGCGTAAATGAACAAGGCAGGATTTTATCAAAAACGAAAATTAGAAAAGAAAATTGCTCACTTCTAAGCAAATCTAACACTCATCCTAAGAAAGGATTGTAGTTTGTAATTTACAAAATATGTAGAATTAGAAGAAAGTAGAAAGTAGAAATGGAATCAAATATTTATTTGTTTATTTATTTTTACACTTAAGGTGTGCCATCAAAAGTGCACTAGTACAATTATGAATTACTAAATATTAGAATTATCAAAAATTAAAATAATAAAATAAAATAAATATAACTACTAAATATGTAGAATTGTAATTACAATTTGTAAAATTGCTCACTTCTAAGCGAATCTAATTCTGACCGTAGGGTTGCAGAATCTGAAAACAGGGTAAGCTCAAGAGCTACCCGTTGAAGTTACTCTGATGGCCCAGACACCTCAAGAGCTACCCGCTGAGGTTACCCTAGTTGGCCCAAACCCGATTATAAATCAGGTAACACAGCTGAATGCAAGAAGAAGCGACGACCCTCGGCATACCCTCTGTATTAGCTGACTCTGATGCAATAGAGGTCACCAATGTGTCGAAGGGGTAAGATTACGGCTATGGGCTACACGTTATCCTGGACATGTGGGCACGTGTCGTTAGAAGACGCAGATCCCACTAGGAGCATTCTTGTTAAAGTCAGAGGTGAAAAAGAGCATATTATACTTTGGACCTAGTAAAAACGAGCAACTTTGTTAATTCAATTGTCAGTTCAGAATCTGATCCGAAGAATCCGAACGATGATGGAGGAGAAAACCCCAGACTATTCATACTTTAGCGGTCGTATTTTTACGTCTTCTTCGTAAATCCGAAATTTTAACGCATTCGAAACCGATTTCGAATTCGAACATGAGCATTATTCGGTCCTACGTATAGAAGAGGGCCTCAACTTCATGCTGACTTCGCCCTACCCCACTGAAGGTTGGTTTCATAGAATGAAGAGGTTCTGTGGAAATTTTCCTCTCTGGGCCAGGATTCAAGAACGCATAGCCAAGCAAAGCCAGGTTAACAAGCCAACTTTCACGTTCTGCGTCCCTTAGCATTGCGTAGTCTTTAGCATAACTGGTCACGCTAACCATCCTTAGTTCGTGTGGGTAACGTTTCATGATCCTCAACCGTGGATCACGGGCAATCTTCCATCCACACAGTGTTCATTTCCCCCCCCCCCCCC
>JARK01001587.1:73224-91786 GCA_000688135.1 Ancylostoma ceylanicum
TTCCCCCCCCCCCCCATATGAATATTAGATATCCAGATAACCAAAATGTCAGCTCTTCTCTTGGTTTTATCCGTAGAAAATGTTTTATTATTTCATCCACCTCAGAACATTTTATTCTATGGTAGTAACAGCTGAGTACCTCGTCTTTCAATGTCTCTTTTGATCATTTTCCTTTCCGATAATTTTGATGTTTTATGGAGAAGAAAACAACTTTACCTATAGATTGGAGGTTTCCACCTAGGAGAACATGTCTACGCTGTGGGGGCGAATAATGAACGTTCCTGGGAAAGTTCGTAGTTTCCCGCTTATCTAAAGTGGACGAGTTTGCCGGGCAAAATGTCCTATATCTTCATGTCTCTGTTATCCTTTGTAGCTGCTGACTGCGATGTTTCTTTCGGACAAATTATATCTATTTCAGCGTGGTAAACTCATACACCTCAGATGGACGTGTGGAGTCGCAGCCTTCCCGGGGTGTTACCTTACCTTATCTTTGCACTGTATGGGGAAATTTTGTGTTACTCGAATATTCGCTTGAAATTACTTATTCGAATCCCGCCGACATATGGTTCCCATCCCAGTTTTAGTCCGCTATTATTCCATGAGGACGAATACTAAACTATCTTGTCGCTGTCAGTTTCATCGCGTTATGACGCGGACCATGTTTGTGCACGTACGTATTTTCATCACGGCACCATGTGAACGGCGCCTGTCTACTCTACTTTCGTACTGTAGTCGTCAACACACGGCCTGCTGGGGCAATGGTAACGTGAAACTCGTTTTCAGGTTAGATGAATGAGATGGACCATGGTGTTACTGTAGTTAACGCTGTGTGTCAGGGTTACGCTTAGGCTTAGGCTTAGGCCTGGCGCTATGTCTGTGGGGGAATCGGGGGCTGCTTGGGAGGTATCCATGCGAGAGCGCCGCTTTTGAATGGGTAGTGGGCAGAGGGGTTTTGTATGTGAGACAACTGTACTGTAGGGATGGTATGGCTGTGGATGGGTCAGAGAAGTAGTCCCCGAGTTTCCTCGTTTAGTTGTTAGTCTCTGTGAAGGAGTCGGCCATAATTCCTTCGCCTCGTCATAGCGGTCTTGTTTGACGGCGTCGCCCTCCGCCGTCGCGCGTGCTGTATCGCGCGTCTCGCCGGCGGCGCCCACACACAGCGCGCGCTGCCTCATCGAGCGGCGGAGGCCTGCGTATCCAGACACGGCGGCCTCTCTCACATCGATTGCGAATTCGCTGCGTACGCACCACGCTGACTATCAGCCCAATCGCTGGTCGCTTCAGCAACCTTTCAGCCTCTCGCTCCACATTGGCTCACCCCGACCGGAGGGCCCACGAACGATTTCTGGATCGACGCTGAACATTCCGGAACGCGTACTGAAAGTCACCAGGAACGAGCACGTTGAGCTAGCCAGCAGCAGCAGACGTTCAGACTAAATCCACACGCACATCCAGCTCTCCACACATTTGGTGCCTGCTCGCCGCCGCCGCCACCGCCGCGCTTCTGTCGCGATTCCGTCAGTCATTTGAGCATGTTAGAGAATTATGATGAAAAAAGCATCACATGGGCATCGGGTAGCGTCAACCAGCACTGCTGGGGCGGGTGTTGAATATGCCGACACTGTAACGACGTACTACTGCCACGTTGATGCTGTAACGCAGGTCACGTTGAAGTTCTTACCAGTTGCTTCACTTTGTTTTGTCGTTCCTCGCCGTTGTCATCGCAGTACGAGCTCTTCCTTCACCACTGTGCGTCTGAACAGCCAGTGCAGACGCTCTCATGTCTGATACGAATCCATTTCTCTGTAATTTCTCCGTATAACTCTTCCATTTCGCCTTTTCCCATGCAGAACACCTCCAATCCACCGCTCCAATCCGCATTTTCCTGCTCGCCGACCGCTGATCGCTGATCTCCACATCTGCCTCCAGTTTGGCTCGGCTCCGCAGCAACGGCCCGCGTCTCTTTTTCGATTTTATCCTCCATAATCGCGTTTTTCCCGGAAAATGACCATTTCCAGCATTTTTTTTTCCATTGCTTACGAAACATACATATATGCTAGAACCGTATTGCCAACGCTGTACATCCTACTCGCATTTGATCCACGTTCTGCATGGATTTCCTAGCCGCGCCGTCATTTTTCGAGGAATCTCCGCTCGCGATCTTTGTCTTCACCGCTCCGACAGCGTCGATCGATTCGTCATGGATTAACCTCTTTGCTATCGATTTTCCCTCCTAAACTCGATCGATACGCCAATAGGCATAGCACCTCCCTCGAAGGTCGGTCGCCTACTAAACACCACCACACGCACAGCGCTCTCTGTTTATCGAAATCCCCCTCTGATAGAATTTCGCGAAAAATCTCTGGCTGTTTTGCCGTTTTGTTCTTTGCTCTTGTGTTTTTTTCTCCTGAAAAAATGTTCATCCAATTCATCCACTGTGGCCGAATGAATTCACTCCACTTTTCTGCGGCATGCTGTTTTTTTTTATACATTTTCACTCGTGTTAGCAGTAGTGCTGCATTTTTTCATGTTTTATCCAGTAAGAATAGTGTACTGCTTTCGAAAGTAACCAAATGGCGCTGTGGAAAGGTGCCTGATGTGAGTACGGAATGTCTCAAAATTTCCAGGACAATCAGTGTCTGTTTGCTCACAGTTGCTAGTGGATTGGAGAGAAATTTCATAGCTGATCCCTACTTCGGTTTGTCATAAACTGTATTTTCTGTCATAGTAACCATTGGATGGGTTTTGGAGGGTTTTGGAGTTGTATAGTTTTACCACAGCCGTTTCAGGATACCCTGAACTTCGTTGAGGTGGTTTTGAGGACTTATTCCGGATGTCCGTAGCGATCTAGGTGCAGATTCAGGCAAAATGTCTCGTAATTCTGCCAAAATTTTTCTACCCGGCTAAAATATTCTTATCCAGGCTGGCTTAGTCTATCTACTTAACTAAACCAATCAAAGGGCCCTGGAAATTGAAATTTTCACACGATTTTGATGGTGTGACGTATTTGGCGGGATAAATTCTGAAGGATAAATTTTGCCGTCGTGGATATAACGGACTATCTTGAAGGGCAAATTTAGCCGCTGTGGATGCACCAGACCAAAGCCATAGGAATAGAGTTAGTGAAGTTTTGACTTGTGCAAAAAAGAAACAAACAAACGAACAGACAAATAACCGTCTGGAACCCTGGATTCACTATAAATCGTCAGTGGTATTTCCTTGGTTTTACAGGATTTGCAATTTTTTAACATTTGCTTTAATATTTTCTCCTTTTCAGGTCGTTTTCTAAAATTTTCCTGGGAGAGAAACGATCACGTGTCAATAATTCCACCAACATTAATTTTTACCGTAGTAAATCTAGTAGCTTGGCAGAAATTGACATTTATGGACAATGAAAAGAACATTTTTTACGACATCATGCCCATATTTGCCTTCTGGTGGAAAAAAGAAGTAATTTGTAGCTCTTTTTTACTACTGAAAAAATGGGTACTTCACTTCTGTAGTACTTTCACTGTACTTAGTTGATGGAATTTTGTACTGCCGTCAAGTATTGCGTCATCTTCAGTCATGTCCTGGCAGTCAGATCACATAATTACAGGAAATTTTCGGCAGCAACGTCAAGATATAAAAATCCGATCCTTTTTCAGTGGAAATGTTCGCTACTGTCTGCAAAGATAACCATTCCTATTGACGTGATTTGATTGACGTTTCGTCGGTGTTTCATAACTCTCCTAGCGAAACGAATACGTGGATACCCTGATCTTGAATAGCTGAACTGACCCTGAATATCCGCGGCTTCTGCATCCAGGAAAGCTCACGGAAACTGATGAGTAAAGTTTAGAACCTAGGTGATCTTCCGGAGTTTTTTTTTCGTACACGTTTCCTCACAGATCAACAGGAGAAAGACGCAGTACTGATGACTCATCACTTGGTGACGAACGATTCCAGGAAAATGTGGAACAACACAGTTGTCACTTTAAGGATCTCAGTATTCTGCTCATGTCTGCTTTCCTTCGTCAATTACTTAAGGCTGATTTCATGCTATGAAAAGTAGGCTGAGGTTCATGTTTTCTGGATAACTCAGGATATTCCCATTCCACTGGACTCAACGGAAAATCAATTTGTAACTCGCAAAATCAGAACTATCGACCATTTCTCACCTGATCCTCCACTGGACTTGGGTTTATCGTTTTTCCATGGTTTTAGTGCTGGCGGCCAATCCGTAAGTGGACAAGTTTTTCCGCGTGTTATACGTCACTGGTCTTGTAAGGGGTCTAGTGCCATGTTTTAGACTTGTGCTCTGGAAATTTCACGCTCTAATGCTAACCTGGTACATTTCTGGCGAAAGCAACATGAACTTATGGAATATAAGGTTGCTAAAGCTTCTATTGTACTTTAAAATATGCCAAAACTTGTGAGAGGACACCACAAAAATGCAAATTGGAAAACCATGATCGTCACTGAAAATCCTGTATGTACTTTGTGTCTCGTTTCAGTAGATTCCCCGTCTGGTCGTTTCTGCTGGGATTCGCGCAAGGATTAAGGAATATAAAGCTCAGAAATCAATGGAGCGTAGGTCAGCCCCCAGTAGTGACGCTAGTGGCGTGTTTCGTAGGGGCCATGGTTTCGGGAATTCATTGATGGAAGAGGGCTTTTCTGGATCTCACAATCGTAGGAGATGTAGCTTCTGGAAGGGTTCTGGATCTTCTGCTGCTAAGATTTTACGGCTAAGTAGAAACAAGGGCAAATTGTTGATGATACCATTGTTGCTCTGTGAGAATCTCTCTCTCTCTCTCTCTCTCTCTCTCCCCCCTCTCTCTGTTTCTCTCTATACCTCTCTACACCCTCTTTCTCCTTCTCTGTGGCAGCCTTCTAACTAAAGTTTTTGCTTAAAATAATGTGAAATGTATAAACCCGATTTAGACTCGACATTCTTCCTGACGCGATAGCGGGAAAGAGTAGGAAATATTTAGGAAATATTCCTTCGAAAATGAAACCAAGAGAGGATCCAGGCATGACATTGCCCTCCCTCTTCCATATTTCTTCTCACGTCTGTCAATTCCCTCCCCCTGGCTCTGTCGGACGAGTTTTCAGGCTTCATAAGCCTTGAAAGCATTTTCGAAACTCCTAGTTTTCGAAATTCTCTTTCGAAACACCGTCTTTTGAGTTTCCCCTAACTCGGGACATTTTCCTGGACTTTTTATCCATGGCAATCTGATAGCACTTATCTTGTCCCCAGCACGGACTACGACCTGATCGATTCAGCGATCGACGTCAGCATTAGCATTTTGTTTCGAGAGGGCGAGTCCACGAATAAATCCTCAGCATCCCGTTCATGTTTGCTTTTGAGCAGTGGAAAACGTTTTCACTAGCCACAACAGATGCTTTCGTGCTTCGAAAATCGTTGACCCACACTTGACGAAGTTCAGAGATTTGAAACCCACGTAAATTCGTCCTTTTTCACCTTTTAACTTTATTTCCGGGGAATATAATGTCTGGATAGGTTAACGGAGCTGTTATTTAGTTCCTAGAGCTGGAAAAATAAAATTTCCACCCGTAATTGTCTTGCATAAGGATCTAAAAACAAGAAAGTTAGAAAGTGTAGGAATGTGAGTGGGACTGTCCAGAACCTTGAACGTTCCGCACTGGGATTCATAAGCGCATAATCAGGAAAAACCAGGATAGCAAATCCACTTTGACAGTCTGGGTCTCCTAACATCACGTTGTCTATAAGATAAGCAATCATGCTAACCATGGTTGGTTTGCGTGTTTAACCCTCCATGAAACCTATCCAAGAGTGTTTCGAAAATCCGCGCCTATGAAACGCTCCTGTTTCAACACTCTTCCACACCCGTTTTTATCCATTTTTTTCTGGATGTTTGCAGCCAAGTTCTCCTTACTCCCTCCATCCTACTGCTGATCAACGAGACCGCTCCATTTCCTCGAGTTTTCATGTAAATTAAAGATATGAATTGTTTTTGATGACTTGGACATGACTACAAGTAAAGCGATAAGATCTAGCAGGTCGCGAAGATTAGATAACCTTGTAGCGATCACCTAAGACGCTTTTTCCAGGCGTATCAGTGACATCCTTGTGTGGAAGGTACAAGAAACTTTGAAACCGAAGTGTTTAGTTGAACTCAGTGGTCCCTCGTTAGCTGACCTGGGTTCCGTGATTCTATTGATGAGGTTAAGAGTATCAAATCTATCATATTATACAGGGTGGCCCATAATTATGGTGACACCCTGCCATCTACTATTTCTTCAACTTATTTTAGATTGCTGTTTCTTCCTGGGGCACACACTTGTTTATTTGTCAGTACTATATTATCACTTCCAATATTTGCATAAAACACAGGATATTTCTAATTGGTTCTGGCTCGCGGGCACCGCAAACCTAACGATCACTTTTAAAACATTGGTGTTTTGGCACGCTCCGTTTTCAGATGGCTGAGAGCGTCCAAAAAATCGGCTTACGTAATAGTTGGAAGGCATAAGGAGCTGGAAACAAATTCTTATTGAATTCGAAGTGGAAGGTCCCATACGCTTTGCAAGAAACATAAAAATGCCTGAAAATTTCAATGATTTTGGCAGTGGACCCTCAGAACCCCAGATTTCAACTCACTGGATCTTTCAGCTTCCTCGATTTTCCAGACAGTGACCTTATCAAAATTTCATAGAGATGTGAATCCTTTGTTTTGCTCCTCACAGCTGCTATAGAGAGCTGCATTCGATTGAGAGTGAGTTTGACGATATTGCTAGCGTGCCACCGCCAGCGAAATTTTCGAACATATCAGTACTGATGTAGCATGAGATCAAAGATATTCGAGAGTTCAATATATGTTTTTGTTCGATGTTCATTAGCAAACAAAAATGCCATGTCGCAGTTTCAAGCGGGGTTGAGATGCTTTCTAAATGAGGGCTTGTTTCTGTCACCATAATTATGGGCCACCCTGTAATCTATTGAATTGATAGGCTAGAATAGAACAGCTAGAAATCATCTCCTTTTAATTCATTTTTTATCTTCTTCGCAAATTTTTCTCCTCTCCTTTGTCACGAGCTTTTTTTCAGCAGCATTGTAAGGCGTTTATTTGTCCAAGATCCAAAGCGCTTTATTTCCAAGTGGGTGAATAAGTGGATGATTTTCAAAAAGATTTTTCAAGTTTTCCCCTTTTACAACTTGTCGTTTGAAGAAAAACAGTTACTTAGTTCTCATTCCAAGCGACTTTTACCCTGTCATTTCACCTCTTCGTTCCTCATTTTCTTTAAACGCTGAATTCAGCTGGAAACGGCCTTCCGACTTCCTCGGTGTGCATACGAACCCTACCCACAACCTTGATTTTTTTCGGCCGTTTTTATAGTACAGATGTTCACTAAAATTTCTGCACAGTTTCGTTTTTGAATAGGTTGGTCCGAAAGTCTTGCACAAAATTTCACAATTTTTCAGTACAGCATTTCTGGTTTTTGCTGCATTTCCTTTGTAAACCATGAAAAATTCCTATTTTGGAAAATTGACAAAAATAGCGAGAAGTAGAGCGAGAGGAGTTTACTGGATAGATTTTGAACGATGTCATTTGAATACATGCTACTCTGCGTCACAATGCTTCGTGTGTTTTTTTTTTCAATGTTCTTGACACATGTCGTAGACGTCAGAGTGTATTCGATTTTTCTGACATCGGGTTCATTGAATAGCTCGAATTTTCGACCATTTTCCATTGATCAATTTCATGAAAAACCGAATTGTCACTTTGAGTTTGATCCATTCGTGTAATATCTGCTTGATTTCAAATTAGAATCTGCTGGCCGTTTAGTGCTGTCTATTTCTGTAGATTTAATTTATGGTAGTTTCAATATTACATGGTTTTCGTTCAAACGGTTTTGTTCCTTAAAGTGTCTGATCTGATCTGAAGTAATTTTGAAACTGTCTTATTTAAATTCAAGTCTTGTGTACAATATGTAGTTAAGCGCTCGCCATGTCACCTGAGCGTTTCATGACGCCTGGATCTTCCCAAATCCCATTCCTATGACTTGGCACCGATGAACGCATCAGATAGCGTTGAACGCACATCGCTGTGAGCCCTCTTGACTCGTCTGCGCTTTTTGTCAGTAGTCGAGGGGCCGTATGCATGTTTGAGATTACCCAGGGTAAACGTCTCAATACCACGCAAATTTAGCCATCGTCAGCAGGGTCGTCAGTAGGATTCATGAGCGCAGAATGTGACGAAACCATGTTAGGCATTGCGTAGTCTTTAGAAAAACCAACTTTGCCAACCATCGTTGATTTGTGTGGCTAACGTTTTATGGATCTCATCCTAGAAGCGTCAACGCGTTTACCCTAGGTAATATCAGTGATGCATCCAGGTCCAGCACCCATTTTGTTGAACATCCATATCCATGGAAAAACTGACTGCATGATGCTACTGCGTCCAACAGATAGTGTTGACCCCTCTATTGTAGATGATTTGTTTCAGAGAAGAGGGTTAGGTTGTTCCTTGTGGGATGTCTACATTTTTCTGGATCACCAAAGTAGGATCAGATTTTACTAGATCGGTCATACGCATGAGCGCAGATAAGTACTGGACAGTGTTCACTTAGTTATTAGGATTTCTTCATGAGTTGGGGCGGTAGGAATGGAAACATGGGGTAAAAAAGAAATAATTTTTACGAAGTAGTTACACTCACCGAATGACAACGGTAAAAATAAGTGGACCACTGTTGAATACACATAATTCTGCTTTTCCGAGAATTTTTCAGGATTTCTGCTTTTCCAGACTTTCCTCAGCATCACACACCCCTCTGAGATTTTGCTTATTTTCTCTTAAAATGCTCTGCATTGTCTGTATAATAGAATTAAAAAGGTTCACTCCCCACCGACGCCATTAGTCCTGAGTTATTCCTGGAGTCGTTTAAATGTACGTCCAACTAATGTTCAGTTCCTATGTACAGTATCTTACCTGATTTGTCCACGAACGATCTTCTTGTTGTTTGTTCCTGAGTTTCACAGGATTCATAGTCATCACCAGCGAGATACAGTAACTGTTGTTGTGAATGTTGTTACGCTACACCTTGAAAATTCTACAAAACTGAGTCATCTGTGATGTATACGACGAGCGACGTGGTGAAGTTTGGCGAATACTGATTGATTCTGGTAAAATATTGGTTAACTGGTTACTGAAAAATCGGGATTTTTGGAGTTATTGGGTTGTTTGGAAGGTTTGCGAAACAGATCCAGAATTCGCTGTATGATCCTGAAACTACAGATGTAGCAAATGTCGCACTGGAAAATTCTACAGATGGTATGGCAAGGGAAAAGTATTTTTGTGGTTTGGTCCTTCATGTTCGGATCCATTCCGGAAATTTTCCGAGCTACATAATGAAGTAGAAAAGTAGGCAGAGAGAGAGACAAAAGGAGAAAGAGAGGAAAAATAAAGGAATAACACTCCCATTTTTCCAGGATTCTGGACAATCATTACATCTGGACTATTTAACGTGTAGTTTATCAAGGTCGCCGTGACCAATTTCCATTTTTTCTCACAATTCGAATTCAATAGAATTGCAGCGAAATTGATCCATCGTGAATTTTTCCGCCTCAATTAGAATCAGGCCTCTACTTTGCATTTTATTTCCCTTGCATTAGGTCTTTGCTGTTTTACTGTTATGAAAAAGACTAATGTGTTGAAATCGTTCCTGAATTGCCCTTCTTCTTCCCCTACATTGCTGCTAAACGAGAACATGTATTGTAGTTGTATTTTCTCCTGAAGTACACGGAAAAATGCGACGAAAAGAGTTCTGCGAAATTTTGGTCAAAATTAAAATTAGAAAACCATCGATTTCTCCTTGATCTTAGCCATAAATATTCCTGGATAACGTCTTAGCTTTCCTATTCTTCTTCCCCGATTCTGTGATTCCATGTTTTCTGTGCTATGAAACGATTTATTCGGATACTTTTGTCTCGGATTTCTGGATTTTTTCTTTAAATGTCCAAGCTTGAGCAAGCTATCGAAGCCTTCCCGAACTACTTCCTATTTAATAGGAACTAGTCCGGGAAGGCCTTCTTAGTTATTTGTACATTGAGATCAGCCCATTTGACCATCGTTTTATTTATTTATTTATTTATTTATTTATTTATTTATTTATTTATTTATTTACTTATTTATTTACTAAGTGACACCTCATGGTTGTGAAACTTGAACAACACGAATAAAAAATGAAAATGACGGAAAAATCATGGATGTATGGAAAGTAAAAAGCAAAACCCTTCATCTAAAGATGCTCTTAGCTAAATCCATTTCCGAGATGGAAACTTTCCTAGGAATTCCTAGGAATCCTAGGATTCCTAGGAAAGAAGTTGGATGGAAAAGGAGGTGAAATATTGATCCAGAAAATCTGGTCACCATAATTTTCTTTAGGAGACATTTGAAAGAATGAAATCCTTTTTTGTGACCAGGAAGACGATAGGTTACCAAGCTTAGAAATTTGTTCGGGGAAAATTTTTGACTTATTATTCACTCATTTCCCTTTCGATGGTGAAAACATTATGGAATTTCATGGCATTTCGATCTCTTTTGTTTCTTCCTTCCTTCATTTTAACACTTTAACGTTCATTTTTCTCTTGAAATTTATGAAGTTTGACGAAATTTTCTTCTTCGAGAGGCCGAAAAGCAGCCCAAAAGGATTGTGGGGAACAACCCAGGCACTGGATGCGTCATCAAGATTACCCAGGCATTTCTAGGCTTTTGTGGTATTAATACGTTTACCCTGGGTAAACTCAATAACGCATGCGGCCCCTGGTCAGCCAGCATAATCACATGTATAATGTCGTCGATATGACGATTTACAATGCGTCCCATTACTTGTGTCGACCTTGGCTTAGAATATGCCATGAATTGCGTCACAAATCCAGAAATGCCAATGTGGAGCGATGACGTGGCAGCAGCACGTGCATGTGACACAATAGGCTTGAGGTAAGAAGAGGGAAAATGCAATTCGTGGGAGGCCGCTGTGAAACGAAGCCTCATTAGCCGGGGTTCTTTGTTGTTTCGTGTCTATGTAAAGGTTATGTAACATTAACAAATGCTAATCCTAACGAGTAACTTACTAAATTACTAAATTGGGTTGTTAGAGTTAATGTTGCCTTTTTAGTGGCTTCTTATTGATTTTCTTGTTGTTTGTCTAGTAAGTGGAAGGCGCACCATTGAAATGAGTGAATGCAATTCCGAAAAAGTAAATAAGTTCTCGACTTTGGGATATTCCCGACATTTCGTGGATTTAACGTGAAGCAATCCTTCGAAGATTCCACACTGGAGTTAAATCCTTGCTTTTTGGATTTTTTCCGACATTTTATGCCTCTATAAAGCGGTTGATTCATTCTACCTAAGATTCTGGTAAATTCCTACTGAATTTCGCTCATTTCTGTGCCGAATTTCTCTGCAATTTTTTCCGGATATTGGAACAAAGCTGAACCAACCTCATAGAGTTGCCAGGATTGCTGCTTTTCTTCTGGATATTACTGCATGGTAACAAAGGCCAAGGGATTTATTCCGAACACCGCTACATCCATAGAAGTGATTGCATCTCTCCCAATAGCGTAATTACACCTCACTCGTGCGGTGAAGAGTTTGCCTGGAGGCATCGCGCGATTCACGCCGTCTGCTCCACAACCGGTGCAGCTATCGACCGCACAACTAGTTTACAGAGTTGTATACTAGTACTCTCGTGTGTGCGTGGGGTTTCGGTAAGATTGCTGTTCGATGCGATTTATGCCGCTTTGTACATCGTGGATAATGACGCTGTGCTGCTGGAATTGTCCTCAGGTCTCGTTTTCGCTACTAAATCTTGTGGAGTTTTCCATATGTGAGTAAAATTTTACCTTACCCATGAATCTTTTCCAGTGATTTCAAATCCAGCTAATACAACACGATATCAAAAATTTGAATTGCCGGCAATTCCATATCGTGAAGATTTCTACCGTCCAGTGATCCATCGGTAAGAATAAGCATTTAGGCCTTTCGTAGGCATATTAGGCCTTTCACGGATTTAGTATAGTTTCCTCTGATTGTCGGACCCTAACTACCAGCACGCTTCAAGCCCTCGTAAGGCAATGCATGTTTAGGTGTGTAGGAGGCCCTGTTTCCGGTATTATTCCATTGAAGGCAAGGTTCGGTCAAAATCTTGCCCATCCAGGTTTTCTGTTCCTTGGAGTCCAAACCATACGTGTAGCACCTACGTGTATTTCAAGTTCGAGAGCTGGATGTAGGCTCTATCGCAAGATATGGGACAGAACGTCTGGGCATCACGGTAGCCGTGGAAAAATATGCTCCAGTTCAAAAAGGTGCTCATATGCTGAATGAACAATGACGATTGATGCGGATGGATAAATACACCTTAACGAACACTTCCTGAACCATCCTCATCAAATAAACTATGTGCAGACCTTTTAAAGTAAATTTTTCCTACGACGCCACAATAGACGACATGTGCGCGCGCCGCATAGCGTTTTTTGAAAGCACGTACTATGCAACCATGCAACCGCCATACTAAAATTGGTCGATGGGATNCAGATTTCTCATGAAATTGCCTACTTCTGGCAAAGTGCATGGATGTAAAGGCCCTCTCCAATGTATCAGTGAGGATGCGATGTCCTTTTCCAAGATGCTCGTGGATTCTGACATTTTCTGAGCTTCTAATTTCCCAAGTGTCTAAGAGGATCCTCCAATAACCAGATGTTACAACTTTATCTTCACCACCTACATACAGTGAACTCCAAACGGTCGTAGACAAGGGCCGAGAGCGCGGCGCGGTTTCCCTCCGTGTCTCTGCCCAGCAGGCTCGCTGCCTCAGTGCAGCAGACAACCAGAGTGCCCGCGCCGCGGTCGCGGTTCTTGTCTACGACCGTCTCGAGTTCATTGTGTTTCTTTCGCGCGTTTTGGCAGATTTTTGATGCCTATTTCTGGTCTATAAAGTACAAGGAAGCTGCAACGGTTACTTTTTTGAAGTTTCCGAGCTTCAACTTTGCGTATATACGTGCAAAATCAGCCCTAAATACATGGAATAGTGCTGATCCAATGTGTGCAATGCGATGCAGTCCGTAACTCAAACAACCAAAAAATTACCACTGTTTTGAGGGGGAGCCACTGCAGGACAGCTACCATTTGATTGCAACCCTTAGTTACTAGGAAGTAACATGCTTATTTGAAACAAATCCCCAGCATAGTATTTTACAGGGTGAAATTTGTGCGAAGATGTAGCCGCATGCAGACAGCACTACCCGGAGCAACCGAACTCTGATCAGCGATTATGGCTGTTTTTGTTAGCAGCACCTTCACGATACAATTTTCATAAGTGGATATGAATAGAGTGGGGAAGTCCGTAATCCCTATGGGTATCGCAAACAGCTGTAGACAGTGCAAAACGAAACGAAGTCAGTGGGCGGTGGAAGTGATGGCGATAATGAGAAAGATATTTATTGATTGCCATGTTGCATAGCATGGATCGCTGGATCGCTATCGGTGCAGGTGAAGTCTGGGAATATTCTGGGAATGCACATGAGGATGGGGATGGGCGACTAGGATCATCACAACAACTACCCTATCTTCCTTGGTACTATCTTCCCTACCTTTCCCATCCGGGAACGTTTTCCGAACAAAGCTTTCCTTAATGAACTCGCCATCCTCTAACGTTAAAGGCAAGGTTGGGTCAAAATCTTGCCCATCCAGGTTTCTTGTTCCTTGGAGTCCAAACCATACGTGTAGCACCTATTTCAAGTTCGAGAGCTGGATGTAAGCTCTGTCGCAAGATATGGGACAGAACGTCTGGGCATCACGGTAGCTGTGGAAAAATATGCTCCAGTTCAAAAAGGTGCTCGCATGCTGAATGAACAATGACGAATGATGCGGATGGATAACTACACATTAACGAACGCTTCCTGAACCATCTTCATCAAATAAACTATGTGCAGACCTTTCAAAGTAAATTTTTCCTACGACGCCACAATAGACAACATGTGCGCACGCCGCATAGCGTTTTTTGAAAGCACGTACCATGCAACCATGCAACCGCCATACTAAAATTGGTCGATGGGATCCGTTCCTTGGTGGACTTTTCCAGGGATTTTTCGATTATTTTCGTCGGAAGCGTCGCAGTAGGTGACAAATCCAACGGAAATTCGGGAGAAGAAATTTTGCTCGGACCTTGCCTTTAAGAACAGCTCAGCTTTGATATAAGAAAATCAATAAAATGGTGACGTATGTTAGGGTACCTTTTCAACCGTCTCTATCTGTTTATTCCCCATTTAAAAAATTCAAAGTGGCTTGTGGTTAAGCGTTCGGGAGGTAAGTGTTCGTAGACGTTAAGGAATTTACAGTTCATCAACACGCTTCCTCGAACTTGAGGAATTTCCTGAATATGTTCCCAGATTGTGGATGAAAACGTGCTCCAATGACAATTTTCCTGACAGGTCTATTAACGAGGTCTGACGTGTTTTTAAATGTTTTGACTAGCTTTTCGAAGATTTTTGTTTGTATTCAAGGTGAATTGGACAGGACCATCACGAACTGTACGCGTTTCTTCCTGAAATATCATTCTTCCACTCCTTTCCTGGCAATTTAAGTCACTTTTTGATAATGTCACCACCTGCCACTCTGGAAACAGGCCTAATAAGTAGCAGGAACGTGGTAGTCCATTCCTGAGTTTTAATGGACTCAGTGGTTCCCACCTCGTACTGTGCCCTGGTCATTATAATACAGCTATTTCCAAACTGTAAATCCTTGAAAATTCTGGATCTTTTCACAATGCATTCGAATTCTTCTCCTTCAATTATGCAATTTGTAAATAAGTGCTCTCATTTTTGGTGTTTTCATTGCTTTGAACTGAGAATGACTTGTTTTTCCTCTGATTTTGTCGCTTTTCTCTTGGTATTGCACTGCTGCAGTTTTCCAAGGGAATATCCTGAAAAATACTACATCAAATTGTCAGAATCGTTTTATCACTGTCAAGAGTTATTGCTGCTCAATTCGTGGACGTTCTCCTGATTTGTTACATTGATTGAGTTGATTTATGAGACGTTTGAACAATTTTTCCGCTTTTGACACTATCAGGTTGGCGCAAAAGTCTTGTACCAAAATTTTTTTCACCCAGAATTTCTTGATCTTGAATTGAAATTCTTCAGCAGTTGATTGTGCTAGATTGTCTACTACAGTGAACTCCAAGCGGTCGTAGACGAGGGCCGTTAACGCGGCACGGTTTTCCTCCGTGTCTCTGCCCACCAGGCCCGCTGCCTCAGTGCAGCAGACAACCAGAGTGCCCGCGTCGCCGGTCTCGGCCCGGCACTGTTCCACACTAGGGGCCCCAAAGTTTTCAAAAAAAAAAATTTTTTTTTCGTCGAAACTTTGTATAGGGGGGTTACTTGAGGTGCTGAATACGAATATCGTATTCATTTTGCACCGTAACCCTATTTTTGTAGGATTACGGTGGGTATACGGTAGATGTTGTACCTCACGGAATCCTCTCAGATTTTGCCCAGGAGGGTTATTTGAGGTGCTGATCACGAATATCGTATCCATTTTGCCCCGTAACCCCACTTTTGTAGGAATGCGGTAAGTATATGGTATGAAATTCAGAGAAAATGCCAATTTCACAGAGTAGACGAAGATGGCATGCGAAATGATGTTGATATTCGTGATCAGCATCTCAAATAACCTCTTTGTGCGAAATTTGAGCGAATTCCATGAAGTACCGTATTTTGGGTTACCCTACCGTAACCTTACCAAAATGAAGCTACGGTACAAAATGAATACGGTATTCGTGTTCAGCACCTCGAATAACCCCTCCATACAGAGTTTCGACGAAAAAAAAAATTGAAAATTTTAGGGCCTCTAATGTGGAATAGTGCTATAATTGTGTTATGATTGTCTGAAGAAGTGTATAATTTGGGACAAGACTTTCGGGCCAGCCTGATACTTTGGTCATTATTGAGCTATTTTACTCTGGAAAATCCTCTGTTGTATCTGTAACTATGATTGAAAATCGTCGATATTTCCACCGCGTATCCGTGTCGTGGTGGATTACATCGTGGATCTGGCGTGTTCAAGCGAAGAGCATCTGCTTACAGGTGGCCATTCTACCGTATCTATCGGCATTAGATACGGCCAGATGCGCGAGGATCGCGCACGAAAGCGCAAGAACAGTGACTGCGACCCGGCGTCGATGTCCGTATCTGTCGTGGCACCTCCCCCTTTTGCCTTGTCACAGGTGGGTGGTAGTCGACACGAAGACTCACGCAGTTCCAGAAAGAATCCAGGGGTGAGAGGATCAGTTGTGCTCCATGTGTATGTGTGTGTATATGTATAGTAGTGTATGAGCTATTTCACTTCTGAAACTGCTCGTCACGTGCAACGTTGTTAATGTCGGACACGTGTCTCAAGATGCAATTGCAGCAGCACGTGCTTGTGGGGCCAGAATCATCAAATACGCAAACGGATGAGCCTAGGGCTCTTAAGAGGAAGCAAGATGAATTAGTGCAAGAGGTATAGTGTTTAGTTTTTGATCACATGTTTTTATGGAAGAAATTGTAGAGCCTGGATTTATAGTGTTGCCTCTTTACAGTACGTTCTATACTGTTATTGAGAACCTTTTTCACTCTGGGATGATTATAGAAAATTATTCAAAAAAGGCTAAATCTGAGATTAGATTTTTTCTCTGATAGGAGTTGGAGGAACAATTTTTTTTTTGCAAAAATTACTTAAAGAAACAAGAGAGGGCGTCAAAATTCACTTTGAAAGCCATCTTTCTCGACTAGATTTGCGTAATTACGTTGTACGATTTGAAATCTACGACTTACGGCTATGTTATCCAGGGTTTTTCCTTCCGGTTACAGATAGGTGAAGCTCCATCCGGGTTATTTTGCTTTGCAACTTTACATTTAATCTTTTGTTCATTCTCTGATTTGGTTGGAGTACTATAGGGTATAGGTATAGGGTACATATTAGGTACGGTTTGAAATCAACGACTTACGGCTACGTTATCCGGGATTTTTCTAGTTATGGATGGTGAAGCTTCATCCGGATTACTTCACTCTGCATTTGACATTTAACCCTTTGTTTCTTCTCTGATTTGGTTAGAAAACTATAGGGTATAGGTATAGGTATATATAAGGTACGGTATGAAACCCACGAGTTACTGCTGTGGCATTCAGGATTTTCTCGGTTATGGATAGGTGAAGCTTCGTCTGGATTATTTTACTTGGCAACTTGACAATCTATTGTTAATTATGTTATAATTAATCTATTGTTCTTTCTTTGGTTTGGTTGGGATACTAAAGGGTATAGGTATAGGGTTCATATAAGGTATACGTGCATATTAGAGTTTTGACCGAATTGAATAAAATTCGAATATTTATTCGAATGTTCGAATATTCGAAAATTGGAGGCTTCCGGAATATTCCAAAATTCGATGGTTCGCAAAAATTCGAATATTCGAAAACTTGGTGTGTTCAAGAAATTCGAAGGTTCGAATGTTCGAAAATTCGGTTGCTCCAAAAATTCGAGTATTCGAAAGTTCGGGTAGTCCCAGAAATTTGAAAATTCGAATATTCGAAAATTCGAAAAATATTTTCGAGCGTAAAACTCTAGTGCATATATAAGGCATGGGTACTAAGGATATAGGTAACAAAATTTTTGCTCTCTGCAACTGGAAAAATTCTGGATGATTCTGCCCTAAATCATGGATTTCATACAGTTCAACGAATAAACCGCTCTAAAGATTGAAGCGTTTCGAAATTTATTTGATTAATGTTTGCCTTAGTAGCCCGATATAGAAAGTCATAAGCTTTTTCTTGTTTCTGGAGTGATCCATGTGATCCATGTGCCAGATAACCCAACTAGTGATATAGCCAGCCTTTTGAATCTCACATTTGAAGTTAGATTGGAAATTTTTTTGAGCAACTAAAACTCCTTATGCAAAGTATCCAGTAAAACCTAAGTGTAATTCGGCACACAAACGATGGAATCACCCAAGAATTCTTCTGTAGAATATAGTTATAACTCTATGAAATCAAGAAAATCGTTTAGTCAACGGGTATGTCAACGGCTGCGGCAAAGCCTTCAGCATTAGCAGCCAAACTGACTAACAAGTTCATTCCTGTGCAACAAAAACCGACGCGAACAAAGCCGAATGGGGAGGGAGAGTATCAGGTGAGTTCCGAGAGTTGTACTTCTGGCTTTCTATTTACCATCAATTTGAGACATAACTATCATGTTTAGTTAACGGGGTAATATTTGCTCTGGACCTCCTTTGAAGCCTTCTGGAAGTGAGCATCCTGGGAGAATAGCCAGTTCTCGTATATAAAAACGCCCTCAAATGAACTGTGAAGATAATAAAATGTTATGTTTGGTGACAGCCAGGGTCAAACGTAGTGGCCAGAGATTCCTTCTTCTTCAACAGCCTCTGAACCGTGTTCTGCGCTGTCAAGGACCCAATCCAGTGCGTAATCACGAGTGCTGCTCTAAAATCCAGAGCAAGCACTCCACCAGGACAGAGATTGTTGGCTATCTCCCCCCCCCCCCCC
>JARK01001587.1:96721-113245 GCA_000688135.1 Ancylostoma ceylanicum
GGAGGAGGAAGTGTTTAGTTCTCAAGTTGCCAACACGATTTGGGTTAAATAGCGCATTATATCTCCACTGAGTAATGTGAATTTCTGGAAATTTTATCTGGATTCCTAGGAGTATTCTCAGCGTTGAGCTGCATATGCTCTATCCAGACGCAATCAGGAGTTGGCTCTTCTATTCGGAAGCGAGTGCCGCTAGTCTGAGCGAGCCACAACAGTTAACTTGGCCGATTATCCTACAATATTGAAGAATTTGCTGAATATCCACAGAACCGACTAGTTCATCATCGTAACCCCTCATATGAGTAATGGCTCGAAATTATGGTTCTCTAAGAACGGCTGAGAATTGCTGTTTAAAAATTAGCTAACCAGCTTCTCTTTTCTATTTTCTGGAATTACGTCACATTATTAGAGATCTCTCCTGGAATTGTATGAATCATCCCTGTTGTCACATTCTGTTAGGCGGAAAACTTGTTCCATTGTTTCCTTTGGTCTAGCGGTCTACATCCAGAGTAGGACCAGGATGCGCCAAGGATTCGGAGAAAAACACGAATCGCCACCGCTGAATCCATGGTAGGGCAAAGCCTTCAATGACATTTGAGCAACATCCAAGGAGCAAAATTTGCTGTAACGACGCCCTTTTGCTTTCAAGGAAGCTTATTTTGCCTAAATAGTAAACTCACTTGGGAGGTTTTTTCCAGACGTTTTACCTATTTTCATCCCCATATTCATCAAACATAAAGGAAGAATACAGGTGTAATGAAATATTGTTTGGACTATGTTGAATCAGGACGTCATTCGAGTCCAAATTGCATTACCTTGTTTAAAAAAAGCTTCTCTTTTTTTTTGGGAGGAAAGGCTAGGAACCTTCCGAATAACTAATTGTACAGGATTTTTATGCTAGAATTTATTCCGTTTCTTTTACAAAACTGTATCTAGGATCACTACGCAGCAGAAATGTTTTCGACATACACGATCGCTTTGTTATCCATGATTTTACGTGGTCGACTTGACTCTATGACGTCATAGTAGGAATTTATACTAGATTCGTGGGTTTGATGAACGTGCGTCTGTATGATGAGGAATAGGACCAGTCGCAGCTCAAACGCAGATCAGACGTAAATCTGACGCACGCGTATGTGGCGCTGCTATCGTTTACGGGCGGTCGCGCGGTACTTTCGTTTAGAAAATGGATGCATCATTGAGAATACCCAGGGTAAATGCGTTGACGCCCATGCTAACGCTTGGTGTATTTGTATGGAGTTGAGACGTTTACTCTGGATAATCCCAATGATGCATGCGTTCCCAGAATATGCATGCATCCGACGCTCGACTAACGCACGCATCTGGTATAAATTTTCCTGCACTTTGACAGACACTATTGCAAAATGGAAATTGTAACTTTATTTGAGGTAAATTACTGATCAGTTGAACTAATTTTCTAGCCCTTCTGTTCTTGTTGATCAGCAAGTGAAGACTCGATTTTCAATTTATTGACGACGTTTCGAGCTTAAGCTCGAAACGTCGTCAATAAATTGAAAATCGAGTCTTCACTTGCCGATCAACAAGAACAGAAGATTAAAAATGAAGCTCAGACAGAGATCTATTTTAAGTAATTTTCTAGCGGTGACTCATATCAGGATCACACTAATGACTTCTTCTGCTGTGGATTTTTCTCCAAGCTCCTTTTTTTGTGCCTGACGGGGCTGGAGTTATAAATTTGCCATCACCCCGTTAGTCGAGCTCCTAGTAATCGCTCACGTGTCCGTCGTCGTCTTGGTAACCCCATGACAACGATTGAAGTTCACGTCAGCGACAATTATGAAACATTGTGACACGATCTCATCATAGGCAATTCTGTAAGAAAGAGTAGGAATTGGGGGAAGTTGGAATGTGAATTGGAATTCCATTAGGACTGAGGTTTTTTTTTGCCTTTTTGTGACTGGACAGGCGTGTGGATATGAAGCGAATATCCGCTGGAGTATGTCTGCAGTGGATTGATTCGTGAACGCTGCTGAATCGAGTAGACTAGAAGTTAGACTGATTAGAAGAACGCGAGTCTTGTTTTGGACAAAAATTAGGGTGTAGCTGTACTTCTGATGCACACTGTATGCTTCCGGCTTACCTGGAGCGAACAAAAGTTCCTGGAAGAAATCCAGTGGAAAAGATGTTCAACAAATTTTCCCACCACTATTCGCTGCAGTTGGTTTAGAATAGGTATAGTTAATTTTCCCGGGACGATAGTTGGTAAGACACCGGAGAGGAAAAGAACGCGGGAAAGTGTGTAGCAACCGAAGAGGAATTAGAGAAAAGCAGGCTGTCCGAACAGTTTATTTGTTTATTTATTTCTTATTTATTTATTTATTTATTTATTTACTTATTGAATGCACCAAAATGGTGCGCCATAATTGCTGCTAACAATACCAGTAAACAGATAAAACATACTGGGTCTTGAGGAAAAAAATCAGGGGCACCATGGCTTTACTATCCACGAACTGCTGTTCATCCAAAGTAGTAACATTTGATCTAGTAACAATGCACGAAATACCACAGGTAGAATAAAGAGTTATATTCTAACAATGGCAGAATGTGGAGCCTACAAATAAAAGGTAGCCGGATATACTCATACCAGCCAGCCATGTACCATCCAGCAATTGGCTTTCAGAGCATGTTGGAGCTTCGGAACACAGGTATACTGGCTGACACACCCTGCGGAAACCAACATGCTGAGTAACCAGCTAACCTTGCAGTAGGGCAGGCCAAATGTAAGAATGTTGGAAGGTAGTGGTGAGTGCAAAGTTGAGATAAGAGAAATAGGCGGGTGATAGTTTCGGAGGGTAGTTAGGCCATAGGTGCTCAAGGAAGGAATAGTAGACAAAATGGAGAAACATTATCCGGAAACATGGTCAACCGTAGAATAAAATGGGTTCAGCACAAAAATACAAAGAAATATGAGTGGTGAAGGTAAAAAAGAATACAGGAACAAAGAAGCTTCTTGGTAGATAGAAAACAGTATGACGGCAGTTACTCAACTTCTGCCGCGTTTGAAACAGACTGTAATCGAACGAAATAAAGGCAATGCCTAGGGAAGTCGCCCGCTTTACGAAACAGGGGAAGAGGAAACATTCTCAAGAATATCCATGAATCTTGCCACAATTCAGTTTCAGCAACACTGACAATTCCCATCATTGTTCCCATCTCCAGGTGTGCTATGGCTTCGAGTCGGATCCGATTGAGCAAATTTGCGATCGACTTGACCGCCAAGAGTTTGTCGAGATCCTGAAGAAGATGCTGGTGCTGAACCAGGACTTCCGCCTCACTCCACTCGAAGGTCTGGAGCACAAATTCGTCACGATGAGTCATCTTCATGCATATGCCAACACTAACTAGTGAGTGATTTCATGGCCGGTTGGTCGGTTTATTTACCGAGTTTATCGGACAAAGATTAGCGATAAAGAATTTTTTGTTGTAATATCGTCGTCATGTTTCAGTTTCCGAACCGGTATGAAACGGATGGAAGTGTGTGTACGTCGGCCGACAGCAGTTGTGAACTCATCGTCGCAGCTTTTTCGTGGGGCAGCTCCAGCCACACCAATCGCACAAAGTACGTTACTAGTTGTCTTGTGCAGTAAAAGTATTAGAGGGAGCGTATAGTTCTTGTTATAAATATAGTAGTAGAGGGGGGAGGGGGGTAGACGGTATCCTCGTGGCCATTCGTCATCAAATCAAACGCACATCCGAGGCAATGTGCGCAGCTGAACGGCGATGACGTCCGTTCGGAGGCAAACACAATCACTACATTACGATGCACGTGCATGTGAACGTGCCAACGTATCGAAAACTCACATATCGCGACCTGGGGAATGAGCTGGGCGATCTAAACTATTGTGGTTATCTCCTACTAGTACAGGATTTCTGACACTATAAAATTTTTTTCCGGGTAGTTGATGTTTCGGACAACTCGAATTTCGAGAATATCCCGAATATTCCATAATTTGAATGAGTTCTCAGTGTTCTTCATAGCCTAAACAGAACTAATTCCGGAATTGAGGGATATCCGAAGAGTGATGCTTTGTATTACAGGTTTGCCCACGGCGCTCCCAGCAGCACAGCAACTTGCCCCGGCGGCGCAGCCCGATCCTCTGAGCCACGTACTGCATCAGTACCAAACAGTGGCAGCGGCTGCGAATCCTTCGGCAGCAGCTGCCACACAATACTTCTACCAACCATTGGCCACCTTGTTGCCATACAGTACGTTGTGGACATATTTTTGGATTTCCTATTTGGTTACCAAGGCAAAATTTCTTTCTTCAAGGTCTTCCTGGAGGATCTACTGCATTTGCGGCGAGTTCACGTCAACCGCAGTACGTTTCATTCGCTCCTGCAGCACAATCACTTGTACCGCAGTTCGTCCCTGTGTCGATCATGGATCCGACAGTTCTCGCGGCGCAGGCACAAGTGCAGGTAGCGCAAGTTATACTTTTTGTACGCAAACTATTCTTGAGAGCGCATCCGGATCCTGATCCTGATCGTTGCGTTTAGTGGCAAGGAGCTGCTGCTGCCACCGGATCACAACTGATCTGGCCGGCTCCGACCATTTTCCCACCGGCCACGGAGTTGTTCATGCCGTCTCTCCAGGCTATGGCTGGTCAACGAGCCGCAACACAGTTCAATCAGGTATTCAAAGTCTGTGAATGGTGATGAATGCGATGATGATTCATCTCGTTCATTTCTTCTTATTTTCAGGTGTTTGCACCTCAACCTCCTCAGAAAGGATTCACCATGCCGGCAACTGCTGCCTTGTCTCAACCACAACTTGCAGCTGCTCAAATGGCAACAGCTTTTGTAGTGAGTTATCACCTTGCTTTCGTTTTCAGTTCGCTTTCATACAGTGGACGTCAATGGCAGTGACCCACGAGTCTGCGGCCACAAGAAAACCCAGATTCGCCACCGCGGCTACGATTCTATCATGAGCGGCGCGGTCGCGCCGCGTGCTTTTCGAGGCCGCAGACGAGTCACCGCCATCGACGCCCACTGTATGTGGGGCGGAGTTTTTTGGAATCTTCCTAATTTCACTAAAATTGAGTTGAACAAGTATTCTACTACTAATACTTGTATGGAAATACTGAAAATGTTAAGATTCGCATAGTTTCCTGTAGGTTGGAGCGACATTTGGTAAGGTTCCATTCAGCAGAATAGACCTTTGAAGCCAAATTTAGTCGTTTTGAGCTCACCCACTCCTACCGATGTGCTTGACTGCACATGTGCAAGGAAATTTAACCTCTCTGGAGATTTTTGCACGATGTGGTTCGAATTACCTAAATAAACGCTGCTTCATGTGCATCACTGGATGAATATTAGGTACAGAAGAACATCCTACAACAGAACGAAGGGAGGAAAATGGGAAAATTAGAGTGGAGGTGGAAAATTGTGTCCAATTTCCACATTTTACATGAAATACTAGTCGAAAACTGGCCAGCTAACGTTCGAGCAAACAGTTTCCTTCGGAATCCTGGAACTGAAATCCAATGATGATCTGTGCGCATGTTTATCTTGTTCCGTTCATCACTGGTAGGGTGGATCACATCTGATCGGGTTGAATTTCGTCCTCCAGCGGGGTGGATTATTTCCGCGGGGAACAAACTGGTAGGCTTTGTGGAACCAGTGGAGATCTGTGCTGCTTATGTACCCGCTCGAGTGGTGCATGCTTAAATTCCTGAGAGGGAGTTGTTTTTCTTCTGCTCGCTAAATCCAGGAAGATCTACGCGACCTCCCCAGATTCCGAAGCAAAGCTCACCACGCCGAAAATTTAAGAGCCAACTTTGTGGGGTGCATTGACTTATTTATTTATTTATTTATTTATTTATTTATTTATTTATTTATTTATTTATTTATTTATTTATTCAATACACCTGCCATCGCTGGTGCTCCAAAGGACAAAAAAATGAATAGTGCACAGAATGTATCGCTGGAATGGCTCTTGTCCTAAGCTCCCTATATTATGAAAGGAAATTCATTTCTCGCAAGAGCAAAGATCGAAATCTGCACGGGTTCCTCTGTGAACCGACCTGCCCATGCTAAATAACCAAGATATAGGATGAAGGGTAGACGGCTGTGTAGAAGGAACAAGAAGTGCTGGATATACATACCCCCACCAGCCAGCCACGTGCCATTCAGCAATGTGCTTTCAGAACATGTTGGAGCTTCTTGTTGGAGCTTGACTTACATTTCTTCTGCTAAACTGTGAAAATATTCCAAGCGTAGTGTATTTTGTAATGCTGTCGAACTTCAGTTAGCAGCAGAGATAAGCGGAATTCCGCTTTTTGGAAGTCGGAAGTTTCTTAATTCTGACGTCATGCAAACACATAGCTCCTGGGGTCCTGAAGAATCTTTGGTAGCATTGTTATATGAAGTCACACATACCGCTCCTGCTCCCTTCAAATTTCTTGTCTTTCAAGTCTCTTCCACCCTCTAACTTTCGACTTAAGGTCTTACGTAGTACTTCCGCTCATCTATGGCGCGCTGAAGTGAATTTGGCGAAAATTCTGTTTTGGCATCTTCCATTTCATCGTTAAGAATTCGAAAAAATGCGGCTCTCTTTTGAAGTCACCAATGCATAACCACAGTTATAAAGTACGCTGCAGAAGACTGTATAACTCTGTAAACGCTACAGGAGTAACCGAATTTTCTTTCTTGCTCCAACAGTGATGCAATGAAAAACGGGCTTTGTATTTGCACCAGCCTGTTTATAATTATGAATATTCTATTGTACAATGAGTTCTGAAAGAAACAGATTTTCCCAAGACATACACATGTACGAAGAAAAGTCTTTTGAAATTGTCGATGTCATCATGAGAACAAATATTGCGATAAACATCGACATTCATCCAAGCAGTTCCTATTTCCAAAGATGTTCCAGGACGACGCTGCATGGGCTCAGCCAAATGTCGCTGGACTTACTGCCCAAATGACGGCGGCACATCGTATTCCAATGCGAACAGAGCATGCGAAGTGGTGGGTTTATTTTCAAAATAAATGATTTCTCGAGAGAATTTGTGAGCAGAGCTGTAGGTGTTGAACAATTTCATCTTTCAAAATATTAGAGGCGATCATTGTTAATATTTTCATTCAAAGACCTGTCAAAAATTCATCAGAAGACAAAAAAAAAGCTACTTGACTATCACTGACACTTTGATACTTTGATGGTCCATCTTCACTGTTGGGTTGATCTTCTCAGTGTGGACCACATTCGCTCCATGTTTTTCTGTCTCGAGCGGCTCTCATCCAATTTGGTAATTCTTCTCGTTTGAACGACCTGGAGAATGTATCGGACCAGCGCGTAAAGGGTCGGCCAAGTGGTCTTTTGACGTCTAATGGAGTCCAGAGGATTGTTCTTGTGCTCCACCTGTCGTCGTTACGGTGCATGACGTGCCCTGCCCATCTGTGTTTTGCGGATGCCATGTATTCTAACGGGTCCCTGATCTTCGACTCTTTCCTCAAATCTTTGCTAGTGAGACCTTGTTCCCACTGACTCCATCTATTCGTTCCTAAAAGGCATCTTTCTAGCGCCCTGTGTGTCGTTCTCACAGCAGTGGTGATGTTCTTGTTGTCAGTCCATGTTTCTGTACCATAGCACACGGCCGGGAGTACCGTAGAGTCAAATATGTGAGCCCGTCGATTTGTGTCCTTGATCTGACTCGTAATCTATCGAAATGTGTCCATAGCTGCCCACGCTGCTTTTCGCCGTCTTCTGACTACGGCTGTCAGGTTGTTCATCATATTTATTATTTATTATATTTATGCAAGGGAATTCCATCGAGCTGTATTGTCCTATTGTCACTCCATTGGATGGCCATCGTCTGTGTCTTCTTCATGTTTATTTCCAACCCGATGCTCTTGCCCACTTCATTATGTTCGTTTATCAACTGATTCATCACTGACACACCCTGGAAATATTTCTGACGACCGTGGTTCATGGGATTTTGGCTCACTGGATTGTTGGAATGACTTCCCCTTTAGGGCATCAGAAGATCCTTCATGGACCTGTTCTTTTTTTTGGGAGAAGTTTTTATTAGATTGGTTCCAAAGTTTCGCACCAAATGCTGCACTTTTTTCGAAACATTTTACCACATTCTATCGCCAAGGAAATTCAATCCAAAATCAAGAAATTCTGGATCGAAAATTAAACGTTGATGCAGGATTTCCGGACCAACCCGGTAGTTTCGTCGAGAAACTGTAAAGCAGTTGAAAATTCAACGTGTTCTTGTTAGAGCGGGGAGAAGAACGAAAGTTCTAGAATTTTTAGATCCTTGCATTTGATCTTCCAGAAAAGAAACGACTCCTTGCTTTGATTAATGGCAAAACTTTTGATTCGAGGCAAACTTTTTATTTTCACAGGAGAGAACCAGGAGCAAATTTCCTACGATATTTCATGGAACAAATTTGAATACTGTCTTTCATGAGCGAAATTCTACTTGATTACTGTTCCGTTATGCATATCTAGTGTATAGTCAGGACAAAATAAAAATTGATTAACGTAAATAATCTGTAAGTCTGGGACCTATTGCGAGGAATTCAAATGTCCAAAGAAGAGGATGTCCTAAATGCCTTCTTTCTCAAAATTTGCATTGCTCCTTCCATTTCCAATATCCGAATATCTACTTATTCGAAATCGAATTTTTAGTTCTGCATATACTTGCGTTATCCCGTAGCAAGGCTGTAGTGTATCAACAGTTCTTCCTTGTTTAGTGGAGTTTCTGAAGCCACAATTGCTCGACGAGCGGCAGCTAAAGCAAAAGGAGTCGTCCCGTCGCCAGCCGTTTCCGTCATCACTATCAGCTCGAGTGAGGAAGATGAACAAAACGGAAACAGGTCGGTTAATTACGTGGTTAGTGGTTCAGTGTCGTCAGCAGGGTAGATGTACTTCATGGAATGAAATCGTGTGATAATCTCTCTGATCCTTAGTGCTCGGTAATGAACCGGCGAACAGCGAGCAAATGAGCAGTAGTAGAGATTAATTGTAGTGCATACTACGGACATATGTCGTTACCTATTGTTTGATTGTTTGACGGATTGGACTTTTGACAAAGTTCACATGTCCTGTTATGGAATGGTGCCATTTGAAGTGCATGTTATCCAAAATCAAAGCTGCTACACAAGTTATTTTTTCGTCTCAGTGAATACGTTATCTACTCGGTCAGGGTTACGTGCCGCCTTTGGGCTTGTTTGGAGGTGCTCCTTTGAGAAGTTCACATTTTCCTCGAAGATTTCCCAGATGACGAAAATTATGTTTTTGAAAAGTAGAAACTGAATCAAGAGGGTCTAACTTTATCTGATGAGCCTCGTAGAATTGCTAGGATTTCCGCACTTAGAGGCTCAACCCTAGAATTTTTTGAGCTCCGGAGCGAGCCCTATGCTGAAATGTTTTGAACAGAATGTTAATTTATCAAATTAATGATAGTTGATATGGCTATGAAACAAAATGCGGCTGCAAGACCTTCTTTACTTTATAAAACTATCGATATGTGATGGAAAGGCGGATAGAACTGACGAGGGAAGGATACCAGATATCCATGGCATTTCAAAATGATATATGTTCCATGATGTGAAGTCTACGACGCTGATCTCGAATTCGTTGTCCGTTACTGCTGAACCCAAATTCGGGTGAAGTTATGAACGTTCTTCCAAATTAATGCGTGGTTCGTCGAAGAGTAAATTTGTACTTTTAGTCATGCATTCTTCGCTGAAGTTCTGCGACGGGGTTCGTTTAAAATGCAAATAATCACTTCTGTATCCATTTTGCACGGCAGCGCCAATTTTATATAGTTCCAGCACCTGGGTGTAAAAAACCTTATCTAAGTGCTATACAGGCAATCATGCATAACTTTCTTTGCAATGTCGTTCAGCAGAAACGGCGAACGGTTTCGAGATTGACATCATCGACTTTATAGAATGAGACATATCGCATTTGGAAATCCCATGGACATCTGATACCCTTCCCTTGTGAGTAAGAAAAAGTTGAGAAAAATTTCGATGACTAAATGCACGTGCTATATACAATAAATAAATGAATAAACAGATAAACGAATAAAGGATGATGCCCATAATATTCATGGTTTTGTAGAAATTTCCAGTAAAATATTGGCATGCAAACAATTTTTCCCCAGAAACACTGGATACTTTAATTGTCCGTTGAGTTTCTCCACTCCACTTTGGAAATCTGCGTTTTCTTGCATTCTCCTGAAAGCGAAAACACGAACTGATATCCATAAGGTGTCTAGTAACATAGCTAACTTGTAAGCATTCAATTAAAAAAGTCGTTAGGGATCGACTATCTCGGGATCCACAGGATAATCTTAGAGATCACTGCGTCCTCACAATTTATCGGCTATTCATGTGTATAATTAAGAGAAATTCAAATATTCGCTGTATCGGAGTAACTATTGTGTAATTATCCCAAGAATCTCACGTAAATTGGACGAGCGCCAATTCTGAATGTGTTTTTGATCACTTCCAAAAAGAGCGGATTCTGCATCCACACCAAGCACGTGCATTACTATCTTTAAGACCGATGAGATGCATTGTTCTGTAGAGGGCAATTGTCACAACTGACTACATGAAAAAACTGAAAAAATCCTCCAGGAAGACTTTGAGTAGAGGTATACCTGAGAAACACTTACATTTACATGGGTGATCGGTCTAATTTAGCATGGTCTAACTCAACTCCCTTCCTCTCTTGGCCTCGTGGAAGCATTTGGTCTGAAACTTTCTATGGTTAAATTTGGTGGCAAATTTATTGCATTCATTCAAAAACTAGTAACGAAACGAGGACGAATAGAATCGGCAGACCTGTTGACTGCTTTTGGTTTTTCGTTTCTTTTCTGAACATGATTTCCTGCTAGTTTCTTTGCAGCCCATTTTTTTCAACTTCCAGATTGTTCCTTGGATTTGACCGGGACACCATTTTCCCGGAGGGGGACCTTTTATACGATAACCAATTAGCGAGACTCGCCTTGCACCTTGTTAATATGTCTCGCACCTTGTTAACAGGTACCTGACTCCCACCTTTGCTGCTCGATGGCTCCCGCCCTCACTGATCGCTCCATGAGCCTAATTAATCTAGCTCCTTGGACCCCTGCCAGCGAAGACGTCCACTGTAACCTTTTGGCACTCTTCCAGATAATCAGGCGGGCCAGTCCGCCCTTGAGCGAGCAAATCTCTTGCTCCTACAGGGTGAAGCAATAAAGAAGAGAAATTGAAAAGAAATTATGATATCTAGCATGGCAAAATGTGAAATTTGAGGTTCAGAAGACTACCTATATGAGCCTCTTAGTTGTTTCACACCATGTTTTTTTTTTTCGGAAAAGAAACCTTCCAATCTTTTCCTTATTAAGTTATAAATCCGTTCACATAAGAATATAATGCCGTGGTCCAATTGGTTTTCTCTGAAACAAATTTAGCCATATTGAGACAGTACTTCTCCACATGGTGATCCTGTACTCGTTGTTGGCGATGCAGAATTGTGGAAGTATAGAAGTTCTATTTTTTGATTATCAAACTCATCAACTTTGCAGCATTTTAATTTTCTCGGATGCGAACCAATCCCACATCATTATTGCGTTTTTCCGTAAAAGTACGGTGTGACATGAAAACGTATAGGTGGTTTTCGGAACTTTACATTTCACATTTCAGCATGTCTGACATCATAATTTTTCTTCAAATCGCTTTTTTTTTCCTGTGATGAGCAAGGAATTCGCTCGATCAATGCGGATCGATTGGCTGATTATCTGGAAGAGTGCCAAGAGTTCGCACTGGACCGCTTTACCGGAAAGGATCTAAGGAGTTGGGTTAATTGTGCTCAAGCAGCGATCATTGTGGGTGGAGTCATCGAGCGCGAGGGTGGAATTTAGGTACCTGTTAACAAGGTGCGAGGCAAGTCTCGATAATTGGTTTTCGTATGAATAGTCACCCACTGAAACATTCCCTGAGATTCGCTCTTCCTCGCTTTTCGGAAAGAAATTAATGGACATTTCAATTAAAATCAATCATAAATCTGTGTTCGGTGATGCAAAGCTTTTATCAAAAGATTGCATTACGTTGAACAATTTGCATGTCTTTGACAGATGGGATTAAGGAGATGATTTGTGGCACTATCAGCTCCCACAGCTGTTTGTTTCAAAACTGTGTTGGTACTTTTAAGACGAAAGGTGTTTTTGACAAGATTATAGAAAAACAGAACTGATGCAAACAACAGTACCGAAGTACTGGAAGTTCAGTTAGTTGTTTATGCTCTTGTTCATCCTGTTTTGATCGTTGGACACTCATCATTACCGATTGTTTTTAATTGCTTCACCGGGACTTCACATGTAATTCATGTGGCCCATGGATTCCTACCTGTCTTGGAAATGGATGTTTTTTCGTAAATTTTGTGGTAATTTATTGCCATACGGCCAACGTAATCATTCAGTTCCAAAATCACAGCACGCTCATTAGTTTCAATATCAATCTGGGGTAATAGGATAATTTCATAGTTGAAACTCAACAGGAATAGAAAAGAAAATGAATTTATTCATTGCAAGATTTCCTATGCGGTCATCAATGTTTTTAATGGTTTTAATAACTTTTGTAAATGTTTCGGTAATTTGTTATGTATTGTAATTCCATTTTGATGATCACAATTATCCCCTAGTTTTTTTTATCAAATTTAAATTTGATGCTGTCAGGGTTGCAAATTTTGTAGATTAAGTGTTATTCGATGCTATTCGATGCTAATGCTATTCTAATGGCAAAGCAAATATTCTCTAAATGTCTAATATGAAGCGCTGCTCCACGAATTGCTCTTTCATTCACTGCCAAATGCTTAGCAGTAGGTGCTCGGTAAGGAATCCTGATGGATTTCAACCCTAATGCGTAAAATCTCGGCTTCCCTCTGGTTGCGGATGCATCGTGGAGATCACCTATGGTAAACATGCTAACGTACACAAATCCGGCAGCGTGACAAGACGTACGCCGCTGAGCTGTGATTGGTCGATTCATGTGCGCGTCGCGGCTGCAGCTTTCAAACGTACGAGCAGCGTTGGGAAGAAATAGATAAGTTTTCTGAGCTAAGGTGGGATAGATGAATGCCATAGGAGCCAAAAATATGAATGGGGGGTCCACCGGAATCATTCAATGCGTCGCTTTAAAGGGAGAACCTGGATCTAATGAGCACACGCATGCGGCGCGGTCGCGTCGCGGCGTACGTCTTGACCGCCTCCCCACAAATCCACCCTTTACTTGGCACCCATCAACAGCTTACCAATACATGGCCTTGTCCATGCGCAGTTACTACCCATGGGTAAAAGAATACCCATTCTTCTACGCATCTCGTTCCTGGCTCTGGATGCATCGTTGAGGTTATCCAGGGTGAACCTGTCCATTAACTATGGGTAAATTTGTGAGGTGTTTAGAAGTTCACCTTGGATAATCTCAGTGACGCATATGGCCTCAGGAGTGTATCGTTAATCTATTAGCCATACTTTGTGTGTAATAAATTCATTTATTTGCACGTTTGCACCATATTAAGCGCAGGAAAACGGGCAGTGGAATAATAAAGGAATGAGAAATGAGCTGAACTGGCATAAAAAGTTGTTATAACTAGGATATCAATATTATTCGCATTGCTAGGATCACTGCTAGGATCATGCCACCCGCAAAATTCGCAAGTTTTGCAGCGAAAAAACCGATTGCTGATGAATAACGGCGTCATTCGGTTTTCAATGTTGCATCCTTTTATTTTCAGCGTCGCATCCGAGTCTGGAAGTTCGACGGCGATTCGCCGTCCGACGGCGAAATGTGCTGTGGTTCGCCCGATGGTCGAGGTGAAACGGGAGGCCCCTGACCAGTCGGCATACGATATGGTCGTACTCGCAAATGACAGCATGGCGGCTGCCAACGTTTGGAATCAGTAGATGTATAGTGTAGGTTATTTTTATTTTTAGTTACTTTTTTTTGTTATCTTCACACCCATTACTATGCAGTAATCGTGACCCGCAACGCGTTCTGGAAAACAGAGCACCCATTCAATGGCACGACAACCACGATGTAATATTAGTTCCAAAAATTTAGTGGATTTGAGCTAAAACCAAGTTCAGCAGGCCAGGGTTGAGTATTATGACATAACACATGAACTACAATGGTCTTCCCAAGTATTTGACGGATTAACGAAATTTGGAATTCCTATATCGCTCAGCTCCGTTCTAGAGCTAGGCATCGCCAGCCACACCTTGCAACGGCTTAGCTTACGTCTAAATTGATGAAAGATTTAGGGGGTGAGCCACGATGAGGCGAAACGGGATGGTTATCGTCTCTGTGATTGGCCCATTCAAAGCAATGACCAATAATAGAAAAAAGACCCACCCCATGGCGCCTCTCTGTGGCCCACACTTAAGGTTTCGAAACGGAAGAGTGGTGAAAATTGAACGACAGAGGGGCGGTGCCGCTGGCGTACGATTAGTGTAACCCAACACCATTTCAATGTGAACTGGTGTTATTCGCATTCTTTCATTCCCATTCAAATTCGTGCACATTTATTGTATTCACTCACAAATACCGAATGAGTTAGCAAGCAAGCAAGCTGGAAGATGTGTTTAAGCAAACCAATCACGCATCAACGGTGCCGCCCCACTTTCTTCTCATTTCTTGCATCAGAATCATCTGGCAAGAGGCGGAACAGCACCTCTGATCCACATAGTAGCATCCATAACTCCGCATTGAGTGTGTGGATTCCATCCTATTGCGAAGGAGAGACTGGTGGAGGTGTGGGATAGAATGGCCAATCGCAGAACAGTGCAGCGCCGCCCTTTCCATATACAACACTCCATAACTTTGCATAGGATATTTGGAATTGTGTAACAGTAAGCCAAAAGTGGTCATTATGTGTCCTAGACCCTCCATCTTCCCATTGTGTCGCCATTGCCGCTCTCCTCATTCTGCCATCCAAAACAATTTTTCATAAGCAAACGCGCTGCTGTGGTTGCATATTGAAAAGATCACTGGTTGTGCTTCCAGAAACGATTCTTCGAGTACCTCCACTTTCCAAAACTGAAGGTAGCCTTAGTATTTGTAAAACTCAGATACCTTAGATACCTTAGACGACCATTATTTAGCTGTGATGAATTCCGCGATGATCGGTTTCCATGCTCTTAGACCATTCTTTCCTGTGTTTCGCTTATTACATCCATGTAGGACCGCACATAACCTTAATGAAATCATGACATCGTTTTGGCTTCCTACATTAAGGTCTTCTCCTGTCTCCTCTAGTATTTGGATACATAATTCTAGAATAAAGTTGAGAGTGAGATGACCCTAGGTAAATCAAAAACTTGGAGTCGAAGTCCTTAGTTACATGTGAGCTCATAGGCAAACTATTCTGCAGCCTGCTTTTTTCAAAGTTAGGACAGAAAGTGTCATGGTTTTTTTCCTATTCGATGTACTGAAGTGAAATTTCTACAGCTGTGCTTTCGAGCCCTTTCTTTACAGTTTAATTTATAGTATGAAACCTATACTGCAGATATTGCACCCCTTGCTTCTTTGCTTCTAATGGTAGCGGATAAAGTGAAAAATGACTTCTGATGGGCAGAAGTTGATTCTCCTGCTCTTTTCGGGACGTTTCTTTACGCAGATGCGCCTACAGGTGAAATTTACCGCTATATTCACACGTATTATTTTATCGTCTTTTGAATTGGTTTGTTGCTATAGCGATGCTCTTTTTTCCTGACACTAGTAATTAACAGTTGTTCGCTTTTCAGAGAGTTTATCAGCTACGGAAGAGAGCATCACTTACGTTAGAACTCTACCGCCAAGCTCAAGCGAATGTAAAAAAGAAAATCGCATTCTCCAAATGTACCCATTATTGAGCTGCAGCCTGCTATTTTCTGTTTCTATCCTCTCAGAAATATCACCGCGGAATGGGTGTGTATCATCATGTGGAAAAAGGGGCGTTTCCAGGCGTCTCTGATTGGCACACTCGAGCCGCCCGTCACGCCCACTTGTTTGAACTCGAACGGCGTTAACCACATAGTACATGGTCTATTTGTGCTTAGCGCCATAGGATTCAAAAGGTGGGCGTGACGGGCGGCCCACTTGTGCCAATCAGAGTCGCCTTGTTACACCCCTTTTTCCCTCATGATGCTACACACTCCTTCGAAATTATAATGTGAACCGGACAAATACCTTCTTATTGCACGGAAGTCATTGTATATGTCAAACTCTGTAGGACGTCACCACCTGCAGCATCATTGTGCCCTATACTGTCCAACTTTCCCCGGGTTTGTATCATCTTGAGGGGAAACGGGGCGTGGCAAGGTCTTGCGATTGGTGCGTTCAAATCCTCCTTCCGCTCTTTGCGGTTGAATAGTTCTTCACGCGATTTCGCATACCATAGCAGGCACAATTTGAATGTGACTGAGGAGGAGTTGATCGTGAAGGACGAGAAGTCGCCACCTCGTTTTCCCACACGATGTTACACACCCCTTGCCTCCCCCCCCCCCC
>JARK01001587.1:113352-129174 GCA_000688135.1 Ancylostoma ceylanicum
CCCCCTTCCCCCCCCCCCCCCCCCACTCCCACCAGCTCATTAAAGGCAGCACCGGCAGAAAATTTCGACCTCGAGAATCCAGTCCAATCTTGGATAATCCGGTATGGTGAGCGATATTACAACGCTGGAAGCAGACGTAACCTCTGAAATCCCCTTTTTCTGGAGTCTCAGCTCATCAGTTTCGAACATGTTGACGAGCGGTTCGATGTGGACTGATTCGGAAAAATCCATAACACCGGTTGTTGCCAGTCGTTTGTCGTTTTGCATATCTAATTAGACATACCAAAAGAGGTTACACGCTGGTGTAAGATATTGGTGGATGTTGGAGGCTTCTGTAGCTCTCACGATTTTTGAGGATTTCATGCTGAAGGCACGAACTGCTGGGAATCGTCTGTTTGAATATCCATGACTAAGAATTTTCGATAAAAATACAACAGCAAAAAAATGGACGAGATATAAATGTTCCGTTTCATTCCTTCCTTTAGACGGAGAAGAGGAAGAAGAGTAAACAACCACGAATAAGGATGTACCAAATAGCTCTGATTCCCATACTTAAATGGCACCATTAGGGCACTATTAGGTACCATTTTCAATGTGCTGAGAAACTCTTGGGCTTTTGAGTCCTAGGAAATTCCTAGTAGGAATCTTCCGGATACCTGTATGCTCACCACTCGTGCTATGTTTCCTCCGGAGTAATCGCGGAACGTCTGGAAAATAAGCCTTCTCGCCTAGGATTCACAAACTGATAGCCGAGCAAAACCAGGATAGCAAACCAATTTCCACGTTCTGGATCTTCTAACATTACGTAGTGTGTAAGCAATTGTGCTGGTTTGCTTGATTATCGTTCATGAATTCCAGTCCTTATCGCTCCCGGCCTAGCCATGTACTTACTTACATATCTAAAAAATCGTACTAGTTCATTGTACGAAGAGAAAATGCAGAACTAGTCGTCAAGTCGCCATATAATTGTACTTTTTATCATAGGAGGGAGTCAACGTGGCGAAACCGCCCAATTTCAGCTTGGAATTTGCAAAATGTCCACGAATTTCATTTCATTTTTCTTTCAATTTCATTTCATTCAGCATGACCCCCTTGAATCATATGTTTAATTTTGAGAATTTTAAAGATGTTCTTGCTACTACAGTGTTGACCGGATGAAAATCGAGTAAATTTAATTATTTTGACTAAAAATGCAACGGTCCATCTAAAAAAATCGGATCTTCCGAAGACACAAAGCTTCACAGTCCTTATTTTCTTTCTTGCAAAGGTGTAGAGCTTTCCCTTTCCTGAAAATTACAATTTGTCCAACTATTTGAAATCGAATATTCGAATATTGAATGTACACATGCAATACATTATTCGATCAACACACTAATTGCTACTCTCACCAGTACTACCTGATATCCTTTTCATTTCAGGAATGATCATCACTGTTTGTGAACTCCTCTCGGCATACGAGCAGTGATTTTTCATGGGTTAACGTGATCGGACTTCACTGATTGTTTTATGATGTACTGCGTACAGTACAACATTGTATATTATTCATCATATAGTTTTGCGTGGTCCTCGTTCACTGTATAAAGCATGCCCTCTCTTACGTACTAATGTTCTTTAAAGGGTTATCATGTTGTTATTGTTTTTTTTTCATTCATTATTTTTCCTCTCATTTGACTGTGTAAAGTGACTCTTTCCTTTCGATTTTTTATTGTCTATGTCGTCCTTTTATGTCGTTCTTCGTTTTATCACTATACGGACTTATCAGATCCATTCGATTGTAATAATATTATCATTAGTTCTTATATTTAGCACAGATTCTCTGCGTATATTTTTTTTTCGTTCGTGTAATAATCGTTCCTTTAAAAGGTGTCATCTGTGTTACCCCTTAAAGTCATATTTTCCTTTCCATAGGCACTCGTATCAAACTACGAGTTATAATGCTAAGTTTATAAGAAAATGGGTGGTAAATCGTGTTTTAGGCGATTTAGAGTTCCTTTATTATTATTATTATTTTTATTTTCTTCTTTTTTTATTTTCTTCCTTCTATTTTCTACTTCTTGTCACGTGTATTCGTTTTGTCAAAGACGGAAGCTTAATAGATTTATGTATCGTTAGCCATTGCTTTACTCCTTGGTCTAGCAGATTTTTGTGGTAGATCTGGGTATGATTATGTGTATTCCAACATCACAATTTTATGCTGTGTTCTTGCAGTCCTAGTGGTGGTGATTTCCCAAGTAATAAACGTTGTTGCCCATTGGATTCGAGGTGTTTTCCAACATGGAGAGGATGGGGAGTAGACATTTGCCTCGAGCGAGTGGAATCGAGTCGAGTTTCGAATGAATCAACTTTCGAATGACTCGAAATATCGACTATTCGAACACCGCTAGAAATCGAGTTATCCTAAATATCGATTGTTCGAAAAAATCTAGTCGAGTCAGATGTCTAATAGGAAGTTAACAAGTGGATTCCTAGAAGGTCGAGTAGTCACAGTCACATCATTCATTCAAGGAGGCAGTGTACGGTGCAAATAGGAGTAGAATAGCTCTCAAAGGAGAACCATAGAATTTCACTGTAATGTTGTTTGATAGCGACAAACTGGATTCATCACTTCATGAGATCAGGTTTCTGACGCCTGGAAACAAAGCGTAGGTAAATAGTGACCTTAAAACAAGGTGTGTCGATGAAAAACGGGAGAAACTGATCTGTAAAATGTGAAACGGAGTGTGACCGACACTTCTGAGGCGCCTGTGAACCCGCTTTCCCTCCTTGATATCCTGAAGCCCATGAATTTGCTATTATGGCTCGAATTTCTCTCCTGATTGTTTGGGTGACGCTAAATTTTATGGATTTTCAAGCAAATCAAAAACCTGACCATCATGTCAGGATGTGTACAATAGCTGCCGGTGATGTTAGTGTGGAATTTTGGTGATCGGCAAAAAGCAACTGTGACAATACATCGGATTGGCCCACAGCTGGCGCCATCGTCGCCCTTCCCACCTATGACTCCTGGGTACGCAACAAGTCCCAGGGCCAGGATGCGTTCCGAACTAAGCCTCGCTCCTNGGCTGCAAATAAAATCAATAGAAATATTAATTATAATAACAAACAATTGATAAGAATTATTTAAAAAACAGCTTTGCGTTTAAAAAATCCTAGCCGAATCCTAGCAGTGCCAGTTAAGCAGTGCTGAATCTGTTTTAGACTATTTAACAGACAGATGCGTGCGTCAGTCGCGTATCAGACGCACGCATCCATTTGCGAAGGGTTTTCCACGGTGACTGGCCATTATTCATCGCGGCATATAACTATGAATGAAAATACTCGACGACCACCGTGAATAATAACGAAGCCACAAACGCGTGCGTCTGCGGTGCGTCTAAGCGGCGTCAGGGCCTGCAAACGGGTTTTCTCCTGGTCATCCAGACGCACGCGCGTCGAACGCACGCATCTAGTACAGTGAACTCCAAACGGTCGTGGACGAGGGGACGTGCTGCAGCCCTCTAGTTGTCTGCTGCACCGAGGCAGCGGGTCTACTGGGCAGAGACACAGAGAAAAACCGATACGACATGATTTCCCGCTGCCTCGGGAGGTGCAGCAGAGAATTAGAGTGGCCGTGCCGCGGTCCCGCCCTTTGTCTACGAACGTTTGGAGTTTAGTATATGTACTATACATTGCTCGCCGAAAAAAAAAATACCTTGAAAACTTAAACCAGTTGATCCAGGTGATCGAGCGGCGCACCCGCTGCTTCCATATTAGGATCCGATCACTAGCGTGTGGATCATTTTAAAAAATCCCGAAAATTATTTTTAAAAAGTGACTACATGCAAAAGTATATCTTACGACATAGACGCCTTGTCTAAACCTGGGCAGATCCAACTTTTTTTAGCAGGTCCAGAAAACGCATGGAAAATAGCTGAGGTCCCCTTGCGGTTACCTATTGAGCCTAGAGAAATGTAGCCAGATGCTATTCAGTATTGATTTTTTCTGAACTTGGCTATAGAACAGAGCAACCGCGCCGCAGCCGCACGCGGCATTCAGCGCTGTGGTCGGCACTCTTCGTGACTTTCGTTTTCACTTTTTTAGCAGCCAAATGGCCTAGACCATTGAATCCCCTATAAAATAGTGGGCCCGGCGACACTTTCCGGGAAACTTTCTTTAAAAACATGTTTTTCAATGTTTTGAATGTGAAATTCTCATGAAATAAGCTGACGTCATTCGACTCCTCCGCGGACAGAACGTCATCGATCACATGACTCGCAAGAAGCGGCGTCGAACCGGTTTTTCTCATGTCAATGAGACGTCGTGCCCGCTACGCTAGCACGAATTCCACTGACCATAATTCCCGCAGGACCACTGTCACAACACCGTGCTCTGCTTCTCTGCGCTCTAACCGTGTTCCTGTCTAAGAGAGTTGTGTGTGTGCACTTATTGGTGAGAAAAACAGCGCAATTACTCATTCGAATTGTTTCAATCGGCACGTAGGCAGGGCGTCATATGACGCCGTCGGCTTACTCGCCCCTGACATATTTTGTACTTCGTGAACGCTGAAACCACAGTGGTACGTCCGTTATAAGCGAAGTAAGTCGATTTTTCTGGAAATTTCGCTAATAAACCCCACCCCGTTCAAATGCCTCTGTAGCTCCCCACACCGCACCGGCCGTAAGGGCACTCTCAGCTGGAATTCGTACAAACACTCTCAGCGGGAGTTTCCTATAAAGGGACAATTTCAGTCCGTTACTGTTGGTGTAAGAATAGTACAACAGTGAATAATACTACGAGTACTACTGTCAACAGTTGGAAGGTGTGATGTTGGCTCTACTTCCGCTCTGAAAATTTCCTGTTACCCTTTTCCGTACAGAAAAAAAATTGAAAAGAAGGTCTTTGTGTGAGCTTTGAAAGTGCACTACGTGCTATGCGAGTTATTCATAAAATAGTGGGCTACAAGGGCTTATACATATTTCTATGGATATAATTTGGGCCATGTTTTAAAACGATTATAGTCAAGTCACCAAGGCAGTACATTGTCGTCAAACAGCCGTATTTTCCATCTAATAGTTTTGAAAACAGACCAATCACCACAAAAACTCCACATTACCTTTTGCAGCGATGACGAATGTGTGTAGATTCAAATCATGAGCAGTTCCATCCATACTTTCCCTGCTTAAGCACCCAAAATGAAATCCTGCCACTTTCTAGCGATCGCTCTCAAGCAGACAGCGTTTTTCTATGTTGCAGCTTGTGTTTATACAGCTGCCCACGTAAGCTTCCGGGAATTTCCGGAGGTTTTCTGACTTCTTTTAGCGAGGTCAGAAACATTTCCACCCCCGGTTTCTTACTTACACCGCTCCATCAAACAGTTTTCTATGGGTGTGGCACATTATGCTTGGAGAGGATTGTGCGGCCGAGCTCTATGATTGGTCAGTTGATCGAAGTAGCCAATCACAAACCTTGGCCATGCCGCACTCTTCGGGTTAATCGCTCTACACCGGTTTTTTTCGGAAGCGAATCAAGCCCATGTCCAGCCAGGGTGTTCAACCAATTACGCAGAACTTTACCTAGGCTCGTATCCATAATTGTGATTACCCATGGTAAGCGTGTTAAAGTAACAAAGATTACCTTTTATGATTGGTCACTTGGTCGAGACAGCCAATCGCAGGCCTTGGCCGCGCCGCACTCTTCAGCTACAGCGAATTAAACCACCAGGGTTTTCAACCGTTTCCACAGAGTTTTACCTGGGCCCATATTCATAATGAGAGTACCCCATGGTAAGCGCGTTAAAATAACAAAGTTTACCCTTTACCCAACATACCCATGGTAAACGCGTCAAAATAACAATATTTACCTTTTATCTAACACCCATCAACACGTTAATCCGTCATGTGACGTTCTTTGCTAAGCTGATACCCATGGGTTACCCATACGTTCAATCATCCAAGCCCTGGCTCCATCCATGAACCGTATCGGAAAGGTGTAGCTCTTTCACCATGTGGGCGAGGGTTACTTGGGGGACAATTTGGTATTCATGAAATCAATGGGGACCTATGTTACCAACCCGGCAGGTGTGAGGGTTCCCGTTCGCCTAACCGTCGTAACAAGGAGCATCTTTCCCATAAACGAATTTTTCATAGCATTACCCAGGAAAATCTGTATTATTTCAATATTTTGACGAACTATTTTGTTTATTTAGTCAATCCTATCTTTTCTGGAAAACTTGGGCATTTTTGGTCCGTTCGCCGCTATCAGCCCCTTTTCTCTTTGCTCACGGCTATGTATTCTACTCAGAGGGTGTCCTGGAAGGTTCCCTGCCAAAAAAAGACACTTCAAATTGAATGCAAGACGCGGAATCGAGTGCAATACGACGTCAAGTGCACAGAACTTCCGCTCGTCCACGTGAATGGCACTCCTGGCCAGTGGTTGCCTCACGTGCTCCTAATTTTCCTTACTTTAAGTTAGCGGCAAAGAAACAGCTGAGTCTTTAACGGTATGCTCTTCTTGGTGAATTTAGGAAAGGGGTAGAAGCGATGTTTCAGTACAGCCGAAATCCATCCAATTGTATCTATGGATTTGAAGAAATACTCTGGTTATTAGTAATTCTGTGTCAGTGGCGTTTCTACTCAAATTTTCCTTACATAAACAAAGGGTTTTTTGTTCATCTTCTAAATTTATTATTGATGCTGTCCCAAAATGTTTCATTCTTTATCCTTGGAAACGCCCTTTTCTGGTCACGCCCCATCACATACGCGTTGCTGTTTGTCCGTAGGTGGTTCTTGCCCCGTGAAATTTTCTTCCCTTCTATCTCCACGCAGTAATTTTTATTCTTTATTTGTAATTTTTCTTTCAATTCCCTTTAGAATCCCTGATATGTGAGTGCATTGAATGGTGTAGATGCATAACGAGCTCTGAATAGGATGGTAGCCCTAGGATGGTATTCATCATTGAGTTTACCCTCGGTGATTGCGATTACCATCAAACTTTACCCCATGTTTGTCCCCATGTTCAGCACAGGTTCTCATTCCCCATGGTGAACGTTTACCTCGACTTTCAATGATGAATGCCACCCCTAAAGTCGTACAATTTTCCCAGGTCCCGTAGGATATTTGATCTTTGGTCGCATTATCTTCTAGCAACAACAGCAACTTTGTCAAGGAATTAAAAACGATTTTTAAGTTTTAAAATCCATGCGCAAACGAGGAAACCCCACAAAGTTAGCCTCCATCCTCCATTGTGAATCCGTTCACTGCTTTTCTGTGCAAAACTAACTTGGAAAAATTGAGAATATGGAAATCAACCATGAATGGAAACTTTCCTCAGCTAAAATGCTGATTTTATTTCTGTTACTAGTTTTTGTGGAAGTTTGGTTATCTTTCGTGAAGGATACAGGGTAGTCTTTCCTTCCAGAAGCTTGCCTTTTCAAGTGACTCATTTCTGCTGCAACGTAAACCGGTTAGAGGTTTTTCGACTAAAAAAAATGGGGAGTTGGAGACCTTGTAAAGAGAAGTTTGTCAAACATGAGTGTAATATTTTGATTTCTTCTGTTCACACCACAAAATAGTAACATTTTGGTCCGAAATTTGCATCACATGCGCTAATAATCTTCATTCTAACAATCTGTAGTTCATTCATTACAGCATAATTGAGCTTTATTGCATCTTCATTTCTTTAGATAAGTTTTATAAAGTGAACATATGTATGTACGTACATTTCCATACGTATGCAGTTTGCGATATACCGAGAAGAACCAATGCAGTGAAATGTTTGAGCAGCAAACAATTTTTCAACAAGTATTCAAACAGAAAACCCTTCATTTCCTTTTATCGTTTGAGTAGTTCAAAAAGAAGAAAATTAGGAAAGAAAAAGTGAGTGAACTTCATCTGATTGAATGCTTGAAGTCTAAGTACATACGTGTGTTCTTAATAGGTCCAGTTACATTCTAGAACACTTTGGATTAGGATTTATTACGAGCAGTTTTTTTCTCGACTGATAATTTCTCAGGCCATTAACATGATATGTTATGGCATTTCGATCCTTGTCACAGCACAGCTGCTTCGATCGGCGCCGAATCCCTGGCTTTTTCTGGCTGAGGCGTTGATGTGACGCTCGTCCGAATAATTACGTAGCACTGAAGTAACCCTCTTTGCCAAGCCGTCATGGTTCATTTGAAAATTCATGCGGAAAATTTTCATATGGTCTTATTTCCCTATTGCTTCCATTTGTTTTGGGTTTTTTAAGCTATTAAATTTTCTTATTGGTCATGCTCGCCATGGCTAAGTCAGACGACGCCGATTTCCCAGAAGTCCACGGATATTTCCGAGCTCTTTCGTGGATACTCCTGCTACCACTATAGCCGGTTTTTTTACCTCCCTACACGTGTTTGATGCATTTGCTATAAGCGCAAACAAATTTCTAGCCTTGGATATCGCAGCTTTTGTTGGAGTACAATAAACAGTACCACTACATAGTAAATTTAGTAGTATTACCATAACAGAATGCAAAAAATAGAACAAATGAGCGACGTCATTCATACGATAATGAAATCGAACTTTATCGCATCTAGCTCTAGCTGTCGCCATACTTCACGCAGAGTATAGCCAGCCGCGTCGCCTTCGCATCAATTTCGTTATGAGTGGAGCTTCATACCTGCGATTGGCCGGTTGTGTGCACTGACCAATCGCAGGGCTTGACCACGCCCTTCTCCAACAATCCTCCACACCCTTCCGATAATCGATTTTTGGTGGAGCATCGCTGATGCGCGAGCCACCGGCAGTCGATAGCTATCAAAATCGCCAGGTCCTGATCGACAAACAAAGTCCTGAGCGCTAACAACGTGCTATATAATGAGCTCCAAACGGCCGTAAACAAGGGGCGGGACGCGGCGCAGGCGCTCTGGTTGTCTGCTGCACCGAGGCAGCGGGGCTGCTGGGCACAGACACGGAGGTAAATCGATACGACGTGATTTCCCGCCGCCTCGGGAGGTGCAACAGCCAATCAGAGTGCCTGCGCCGCGGCCCCACCCCTTGTCTACGACCCTCTGGGGTTCACTGTGTGTAATCCACGGAGAGTACGTATAGCGGTAGTGTAACTGCCTCCACTAACTGTACACGTGCACGATCCGTGCTTCGTGCCTATCGCACGCTTCTTTACTAAATTTCGGCTCCAGGAAGGATGTCCCGGGGGGGGGGGGGGAGGATAGGCCTCAGTCAAAGACAGTTCCGATTTGCTGTAACAGTACATTTTTTCTTATTTATTTACTCAACAAACCAGTTATCCGGCATCTCCAAGAGGTATAACAACGTGTTTTTCACCTTGGCAACAATTTTTTTTTTTGCCCCTTGACATCATCCAGCATTGTCTCCCCATTTCCACTCACACCCGCAGAAGTGTCCTGTTTTCATGGTGAAGTGACACTGTGTACGAGATTAGTTGCAGTCTTACTGTCTGACTTCCAAAAACGAGTTTCGTAGGTAGCATTTCTTTCGTCTGCCACCCACATCGCGCTAAGTTCACGTGTTCGTGCGATGTGCGCCGTTCAATAACAAACAAAGTTTGCATTCACGGAACGTGGTACTACTTATGTAAACCCATGGGGTATTATTTGGAGGGAAATTATGCTTTAGAAAGTATTTTTCAGGATTAGGCGGAATTATGTGGTTATCAGTATTGAACGAAGGCTTAACCATCTTTCATCAGGATTTTTTTCTTCTAACTAGCCGCAAAATATGAGTTTCGGTGGTACTCTTCAGCAAAAATCACTGTCCTAAGACGATAGGAAGTCCCACTCCTATTTTCATCCTCGCAGGATTTTCTGACGTCTACCCCCTAAGCCGAGCTAACAGCTGTTACGAAAGTGCAACTGACATGCACTGATGTTATTGACGAAGGCTTCTCTCCATGAAATTTCTTCCCCGGAGCGTCCCTTCGCCTCCATTCATTCAAACGTACAATCCTTGTCGAAAAGATAGACGGATTGCGCGCGCGGTTTCGGCGGCTGCGAAATCGCTGCGGGACCCTACGGACCTTCCCACTCAGTACATGTTCTCTCCACTTCTCTTGCCTAGGTCCCGTCGCGATTATTCAGTCACAGAATCCGCCTAGCTTTTTGGGAAGGACTGTACAGTGAACGTCGATGGCGGTGACCCATTCACGGCTTTGACAAGCACGCCGCGCAACCGCGCTGCAGCCACCGGAATCGACGTCGTTTGCTGTCATTGTGCTACTTCTCGTTATGAAACATGAAAAAAGTGAAAAGCTCACCGAATTGGAAAGAAAAGCGCCTAGAAATAGCACTTCGACGACTGACGACAACAATTCCGGCGCGTGCGGCGCGGTTGCGCGGCGTCCTTGTAGAGGCCGTGTATGAGTCACCGCCATCGACGCGCACTGTACATACACGAATCCGTGATTTCTGTTAGCTATTCCTTCTGGAGTATAGTCTGTTTCGGACGTGACGATAGTTTAGTATTTTTGAGAAATGTCTGTTTTTCGCTGCACGCTCTCCAATCTCTGCACACTTTCTCGCGCTCTTCTTCTCTGCGGCTTTTCTCCAACTATCTTCCTCCATGGAACAGACTATGGCACAATACTCTTGCGAAATTGCCGCGTAGTAAAATACTGCTGCCATCAAGGAGAGGCTTACCAGTTATAGAGCTAGAAAATGTAGTCGCTCCATTATTGGTCCGTATATTTATCTCATCAATTTGCAGATGTAGACCGCATCCATCTTCCTGGTTAAAGGTTCTACCCACCGCGCAGAGGAAGTGTGGGTCATCATGAAGCGTGAAAGAGCGGGTTATGCCTCTTTGATTGGGTTATTTAAGCGATGGGCCAATCACAGAATCATGGTCCGCCCCACTACACCTCATCATAACCCATATCCGCTCAGAGGAAGAATCTGGTCCCCCCCCCCACCCCCCGTTAGACCATTACACGTGTATTACCCTATTCATGGGCTATTCACGAGTTGCACGTAACATGGAGCGCGGCACGTTTCTGCCGCGTCGCCCCGACATTTCTTTTTTGAAGGCGGGCGGAGCGAAGAAAGTGACGCGCCGCTGGCCGCTGGCGATCGATACCTATCAAAAACAGAGTTGCTGGGCAACGTATCTACGTCGCTGAAGAAGTGTTACTTACCATTTTCAACAGGGGTCGAGAGAGGGGCTAAGTGTGACAGAAAAAAGGCTCTCAAAAAAATTGATACTTAGCGCGACTGCCAATCACAGATCACCCGTTATATGCGGTAAGACAAGCACATGGTGGTCGGTGCGGAACAGGTCTAAGTTTAAAGGGGAAGTAGCAAAGTACTGTAGAATCCGCTCCATTACTATCTTTATTATTAATTCATTAACAATGCCATATATTGAGATTTCCTCACTAGCAACAGGATCAAATTTTAGCGTTCCTCACGTGGAATATAATTCTATAATTGGAAAATCGCAAAAGTGTCATTCCTGCAGATGAAAAAATTTTCAAATGGCTAGTTTCAACTTGCAAAATGATAAATTATTTCTGTTTTTCGCCCATCTGCTGATGGTATTCGTTGACATCGAAAACATCTCCTCTCGTTAGAGTGGGAGACGTTACAACCAGTTCGTGCGGGATGGTTTTTTTTTTTGCAACTTTCAGTTCCACCAACTCATTCGGGGACGCAGAGTACAAGTATTGCATCCGTGTAGAGACGCACACAGAACGCCGACCTTTCCAGCATGCCTCGCTTCTAATCACATTGAAATTGAAGCGCTATATTTGGATTAGTCCGTAATATCAACATACAGTGGACGTCGATGGCGGTGCCCCTATGCGGCCTCGAAAAGCACGCGGCGCGACCGCGCCGCTCGAGCAGGAATCCGTTCCAGGACGACAGACTATGGGGTGTTCTTGTTTTATTTGTTAGGTAAACATCAAATGTGATGAACAAATGCCGAGAAAACCCAGATTCACCACTGCAGCGACGATTCCATCGTGAGCGGCGCGGTCGCGTCGCGTCCTTCTCGAGGCTGTGGATGGGTCACCGCCACCGACGCCCACTATATATTCTGTACGTTAAGATCGAAATTACATGCAGATGACGTGTCACTTCTGCACAAAAAGCTCCAAGGAGTCAAGGCTGGTTCGTACGCTCTACACCATAGGCAACGTGACACTCTGATCGTCTGCGCATCTACACATTCCATTCACATCGCTGTTCTCACTGTTTTACTCCCTCTTACCTGTCCACTTAGGTGATGACAGCGGCGTTCAATAATCGAAGTGTCATCAATGTAAAGTGAGCGTCGATGGCGGTGCGTTTTTTGCGGACTCGGGAAGCGCGCTGCGAGACCGCGCCGCTTGCGCTGGAATTTTTTTCAAATTTTTTTTTAATAATTTCCGTTACGACGAAAAACTATGCGGTCTCTCTTTTGAGAGTTAGTTTCCTTGATGGTTAGCAACAAAATAAGGAAAAACTATTAGGAGAACCTTAACCTGACACTACGGCGGCGATTGCCGTGTGCTTGCCGCATCCGCGAAAAAACGCACCGCCATCGACGCTCACTGTGCTCATTCCTCCTATGAAGAGCATTAACTGTAACTGCACAGCAGACGTTTTATTCGACGCGCAATAATGGAACTCGGGCATTTTGCCGCACGTATTTTGGACACGGGCCAACCGATTGCATCGCGGCACTGATTGCACCTCCCCCCGCCCGTCTCGCCTCAACTGCGTCCTTACACTTCCTGGATAGCTCTTTACTCTCTTCGCTGTTTAACTGTGCTGTATTTTCCAAGTTATCTTTAAGGCCTGGGTCAAAATTTTTGAATTCTTGTGTAAATTCACATAGTGGCTACTGAACAGTCTGCGCGGATGCGAACTTATTAATTTGTTGATATTTTTCTCGAAACAATGAAGCCGATCATGTGCTGGATTTCTTAGCATCGCGGCGGGACCCGCTCAACCCTCGCACTTGGGTATGCTCTACCGCATCTCTCGTTCTGGTCCAGCCGCGCTGCTGTAAGAACGGAATCCGTCCATTTTTCGGAAAATAACAATATTGTCGCGCAGTAAAGGGCAATTTATACTAGTCGGGGGCACGCATTCATAAGCGAAAGATTCTCCATGAAGACCGGTGAACGCGGCGTGTAATCGTCAATGAAAAGGGCTCGCGGCCGCCGCGAGACCGTAGACGCGCGCATATGAGCTGCGTCAGCGATGCGACTAGTCCCATCTTTCATTATATAGACGCACGCGCGTCAAACTCACGCATCTAGTTTAAATTGCCCGTAATACGTAACGTTATTCCCTTATTTCTTTCACTTAAAATTTGGTCTAATTCGAATTAACAAGGTGTGAGAATTTCCCGATGAAAGCTCTGAGAAAGGCCATTATTTTTATACTGGAGTACATACTCCATTCCACTTGACTGCATATGCGTTCGCGCGCGTGCGATTTTTTTTTGTCTGTGAGATCGTCAAGGTCAATATTGAGCGGAAACAGCCGCTAGTCGCAGGGAATTTCGCATTGTCGCGTTCTCATGGCTCGTTAGTTATAGGCGCGGACTTTGGTGTTGTTCCTCTCACACATCTCTTTCTCTTTCCACTTCTCTCTCTTTCTCTTTTTCAACCCTGTCTCATCGCTCCGGGGAAATTCCACGCGTCTGAGCGTCGCCGCCGCCGCCGCCGTCAGTCACGCGGCGGCACTCCCTTTTTCCTTGTTCTCCCGGCATTCTCCTCGGCGTTCTCGCTATTTCCCTGACGACAAGTATTTGCGCGCACTACGGGGCACATTGCACTGATTATCGATTCGAGTGCACCGTTGACACCTGTTCTGCTTGTTTACCTATTGTTTACATGTTTGTGCTGTGCACACACAAACGGCTTCGACTTTGTTTGGCGTTTCATGCAGATTACATCGTGCAAGAGATTCATGTTGTTGTTGTTTCGTGACATTTCTTTTCCGGAACTCGTAGAACACACAGAGTTGTAAATTATTAACTCAAAAAGTTCACGAGACATCTACGCGGATTTTGCTGCGATTTTCTCATACTTCACGAGGCAGCTGTAAATATGAAGTGCATCCGTACGCGACGAAAACTGAATATTTGTGCATAAATCCGGGACTCAGACATCCTCGCGCTCAACGAAGGGCGATTCAAAAATCACTACGATGCGTCGTAATAACATGCGCTACTATTGTTGCACTAATGTTTTTGGATTACGGTAACTTGTTCGGGTCGAAACACACAATTTCTTTTTTCCTCTAGTTTCTCCGAAACTATCCTTTCTGGTGGAATGCACTATACCTACCTTCAATACCGATGCTGCGGGAAACACGCGTTAGGGTAGTGTGGATACGCAGCCCCGAGTCCATCGGACGCACTTTCACGCGATCTAGCACCAACTACGGATTTTAGAGACTTCAACGGGCAGTTCAAGATGATTATATATACTCGCGTAGTTTTTTGTTTTTCTTGAAGATCCGCTGAATTCTTCCAAATTATGTGAATTTCACTTTGGAGTTGAGGCTGCCGGTATAAGGGCAATTTATACTAGATGCGACTTGCGTGCGACTTTCCGACGCACGCATCCATTTGCGGAAGATTTCCTATGAAGACCGGTCAACGCGGCATGAAATTCTTAATGAAAAGAACGCGCGGCCGTCTCTAGGCTGTAAACGTGTGCGACAGAACTGCGACTGCGATGCGAGTCGCACGCGCGTCAGTCGCACGCATCCAGTATAAATTGCCCTATACTCCTCGAGGAGTATAGCACCTCTTATGGGCGACTTCATTTTTGGTACCTATTGATTGTGGGCGGGCCGATATCGGCGACTGACCGTCCGCAATCGATACGTATTAAAAATGAAGTCGCCAAGGCGGCGGCGATGCTAGGTGCTATACTCCTCGAAGAGTATATCCGCAGCCTCAGACCTGACTTCATATTACAAAACATCAGAAGGAGGCGTAGTGCTACTGGTTTTAACAGCTGCTAATTTCTATAACTTTTTTTCCAGTTTTAATTTTTTTCACTTCCAAGTTGAAATCTGCGATCCCAACCTTTTTCTAGCCATTTTTTTCCTATTTTCTCCACTTTTCTGCATGAGAGTGGTGGGTATAGTCTGTACCAAAGAACGTGGTACATACATCAGAGACCCGAATACATATTAAAATTCTGCCTAATGTAGGTTCGAATTCGAGAGAGAGATGGAGGAGAGAGAGAGAGAGAGAGAGAGAGAGAGAGAGAGAGAGAGAGAGAAACTTCAATATGTTTTAGTATACTTGGGACAGAAAAAAAACGGATTTGATTAGTATGTATACTTAGCCCTAAGTATAGTCCAAATAAGAACCGTCATAGCTCCAAGTCTCTTCCTTTTCTTGCGAAAGGGAAATTGACGTCAGAAGAATTCCGTTTAGAGAAAAAAGAACAATTGTTCCATACCTTCTCCTTTAGCAGTTGAGTATCGATTATCAATACCACTTTTTTACCTCCTTGATAAATATGGAAGAACAGTTTCACACTACCACAATGATATAACATCAATATCACAATAAAAATAGGTAATACAACAATAAATGATATATGAGCTAGCCTTCTGATCAATAATGTTACGCTCCTGATCGTTGACGTCATGTCACGCTAGTTCTGCGTCCTTCTCCTTAATTACTCTTTCTTCGCTTATCGTTCTCGTGATGGTCTTATTGCGTATTTGACGCATTCCTACGCTGGTCGTAGTATTGTAGTCGTTTTTATCTGTGGCTAACAGTGATAGTGGGAAAATTCTGATCGGAGTGATTGTTGTGCTCTTGCAAGAGTCACTCTGAGCAGTTCTCCCCCCCCCCCCCCTTTTTTTAAGGGTTT